>JARQOD010002197.1:0-43149 GCA_033576555.1 Oophaga sylvatica
GGGGGGACAAAACCTTGGACTTAATGTCTGCAAATTCCATGGACAACCCCTGCAACTGCCGGGCCAGCTGGGCTACTGGATCCATGACAGCTGGGGAGAATCTTTAGTTGGGCCGGTGAAAATGTCACGCTGTATAGCAGATATATATATGTGATGTCAGTAATCTATATCAAAAGGGCAACATACTATATAACATGCGCATAGATATATGATAACTAGGGTTGAGCATTCCGATACCGAAACCCGGTTCCGATACCTGAAATCCAATGTAAGTCTATGGGAACAAAATATCGGAATTAAAAATATTCCGATATTTTGTTCCCATAGACTTACATTGGATTTCAGGTATCGGAACCGGGTTTTCGGTATCGGAATGCTCAACCCTAATGATAACATAGATTTACCTGACAGAATGTCCAGTGGGTCAAAACGGAATCCGTTATACGCTGTCTCCGGCTAGAGGGTGACCGGGGTCTAAGCTGACCCTAAACTGGGGTCCTAACTAATCCCTCAACCTGGAGGTACTGTTAAAGGTACAGAGGTCCAGGCCACCAGCGTAAACCCTGTCTCCTATCAATCCCTGCCAACTGTATTCTAGTCCTAAGAAGGACCCTGAATACCACCAAAGGGAATGAACAGGTAACGGTTAATGAACAGAAAGACATACAAGAAAGACAAGAAATAAAGTAAATAAAGTCTTACATACAACACTCACACACAGTAGGAACACCTAAGGTCTCAGAGATAAACTATAAGCTATAAGAGTAAAAACAACTAAGGAGCTCTTAGCTTAAGTATTCTCAGAACCGCTTCAGTCTGCTAGACTACATGAATGCTTTCACCGGCGTCTAACACCCAGACTGGCAGGAATATAAAGGAAACTAATTAGAACATAATCAAAAGCAGCCGGGCGAGGCTGGACCTAGTCTTAGCAAAGAGCTAGGTAAAATTAACTCTCTCATTACCAAACACAAAGAAACAGCAGCTCAGCTGTGAGAAGTCAGAATGTGCAATCGCGACGATCTTCGTGGCGATGCACCCATGACATCCATATATTCAAAGTATATTCACATATATGTATTCACAGTTCACAGTTAGATAGATCTCACTTGCTAAAAAACCTTGTGCTCACATATTTCTAGGCCAGCTATAATCAGTCGTTTTAAAGAATTATCAGGCATTCAGACTGAACTATATTCATTTTTTGCTATTCTGAGGAATAATATATTTTTTTTTTTTTTTGATACGTGATTTCAGTGCCTATAGAGACAGCAAGCAGAGATATAAGGAAGGGAGGGGGGAAGCAGCCAGCTGACATTCCAGAGATTTTTAATTAGCTGTTTTAGTAACAAGGGTTGTTTTTCAGAGTTTTATGATTAATACGGTTTTTCTTTTCTCCCCTTTTTGGTGAATTTATTTTTTTTTTCTTTTCTTTTTCTAGAGTTTTTTACTAAATCTAACTTTTTGTTTTTTAAAATTTTTCTTTTAAGTACATTTTTAAATGATTTTGGAGAGATTTTTTCTCTAAGCAATTTATTTTAGAGTTTTATTTCTCCAGCAATTTTTTTTTTTTTCTACAAGCTTGCTTTAGAACAGGGTCACATAGATAAGGAGAATTACAGGCTGAGGGAGAGAGCAGACACAAACTACGCAGTGGTCTGAGTAGCCCCTCCCGTCGGGCATTCGGCGAGAACAAACAGAACCAGAGTGCAGAAGTTTTCAGATTTTTAAATCACCTTTGTTGAATAGGTTTTTGGAATAGACACAGTACGTAAGAATCGAAGGGCTAGGCATGTGAATAGAATGTCAGAGTACGTGAGAAGCAAATAGACAGGCAGCCTTTACGCTGCATAATGAAATGTTTTTTCTTGTTTTTTGTTATTTGAAAGGTAACGGGAAAGTTTGTTAATAGATTACCATCTGCTATAAAAGAGCAGCGGTGCATCGTGTAAAAGATACAGCAAGTTAATTTGAACGGACCAGGAAGTGATTTTTTATGTGAATAAGTTTGAAAAGGTGTTAAATCATCTGTGAGAAAAAGATCACTGACATGTCACAAGAGCAGAATTCAGAGTCACACACATCACATGTCCATCATGTGGAGACACGGGACAGGTGTAGGCTGCTCTCATTGAGTAAGGAGCCTTGTACAGGAAAAAAACGCTCCCCGCCTCTCTCCACAGGGAGAAGGCATTTTTGTTTCAACCATCCCCTCTCAAGAGTCACAGGGGGGACACCCTCTCCTTTTTCTTCTCTCAGTCCCTTTCTCTTTCTTCTTCAGACTTTTCTCCTCTTTCCTCGCTGCCATCCCTCTCATTCCTTCTTTTCCCTCCATCACATCTCTGACACATCCATTTTCTTCATCTTCCTCTTCTTCTATCTCTTCCTCTCCAACTCTCAAATCTTCTTCTTCATCTTCTACTTCTCCCCCTCCATCTTCTCTCTCTCTCTCTCTCCTCCACCTTTCTCTCTTTTCCCCCTTTCACTCTTCTCTCCCTCCCCTCCTCTTTCTCTCGCTCCTCCCTCACACCTCCCTTCTCTTCCTTTTTTTTCTACTTCGTCATCAACTGGGTCAACGCCCAATCCAAGCAATGTGGTGTCCCTGTATTCAGTGTTTCCAGCACAGGGCACCTTGTCTATCCCAAGCACAGTACAAACATTGCCAGTCATTATATCAGGAGAAGAAAGTGCAGATCTCCCTACACAAAACGCTACATGTAGCCCCAGACACAACAGTCCACAGCTAGGGCTTCACAGGGGGGTGGTATAGCTACAGGGCTGCTAGCATGGAACCATGACACTGATCCACCGCAGCCTCAGCAAGGAAGTGGGAAATCCCCATGCAGCAAGACAACTTTAAAGCCCAAATCTCACCCAGTGTATGCACCAAGTACACCATGTCACTTCTTATCTGATGAAGATGAAGATGCAACGTCACACATGCTGCCCAATACTAGGGAAGGAAACACACAAGCACCAATAGAGCAGGGACAGATAGAGGCACCATCCTATGAGCCCTTCATCCCAAGCCAGGTGATCAGTATGCTGCCAGACCCAGGGATACACCCCATGCCATTTTGCCAAAAAATGCAGCAGATCCAGCGAACGTATGCAGCAGCCTGGACTGATCTCTGGACCGTAATGGAAATAAAAGCAGGTGATGCATTCTGGCCAATTATGAGAGAACACTTCAAGCTTCCAACAGAGTTAGATGCGTATGCCTGGGAGACAGGACCAAAGCTAATTGAGCAACTCAGAGAATGGGCCAAAAGCAGACTGACAGGACAAACTCTCAGCCTACATGTCACGAGTCAAGACAAGACAGAGTCTGTGGAGAAGTTCCATGACAGAGTAATGCAAGTGTTTCAAGATTTGGGCCTCATTACCCATGATCAGACACACAGACGGATGTTGGCACAGGCTTTTGTGCATGGACTGAGAGAACCAATCAGGAAACCACTGGTAGCAGCCAGGCCTGAGTACACGTCAATAGCAATGGATACCCTGCTCACAGTAGCAAAAAGGATCGAGTCCCGCCGGGACAGAAGGAATGTCAAGTGTTACAACTGTGGCAAGCTTGGCCATTACCGGAACCGCTGCAGAGAACCCCTACGACCCACCACTTTGTCTAGAGAAGCAAGCCAAGGAGAAAACAAAGAAAGCAATGAAGAACCCCGTGCATAGGACAAGAGCACACCAAGTCCACAGGGAACCCCACCAGTGGGACCAATATCCTGAGAGTGGATGGCGTAGTCAGATCTTTTCTTGTGGAACTCCGCAACCTCACCTACCTATCAGAATCTTCTGCTTCCTGCATGGGAATTGATGGTCAAGTCAGATATTTCCAGATTATGAAGCCCCTGAGCGTGTGGACTCAGCCAGAACACTCCATCATGTCCCAGTTTGTTGTGTAAAAAACCTGCACCCTCAACCTATTGGGAGTGGACCTACTGCAGAAGCTGAAAGCGACCAGAGTGTTCCAGGAAGATGGGACCATGACACTTTCTTCACCCCTGACCCAAGAAGAAACAGGAACCTCAAACAACCACACTGCAGACCTATCACAGGAGGTGCTGGACATAGTACCAGAAAAGCCACTCCATCACCCAGAGTCAAGATGTCTCTGACCAACTGAAGGTCTAAGTGAACTCGCCTAAGAAGACGGCCTGAGAACTTTGACATTGGCCAGGATATTCAACTCAAGAAGGACTCTACTCGCTTCATGGAATGGCAACACCTCATCCAGCTCTAACGCCAGAGGTTCATCTTTTGCAAGCACCAGGAGGTGCCCCCTGCAATCAACCAGTTCACCCAGGCCCTAGACCGGCAAAAGGCCACTCAGCTCTTCAAACTTGTGCACAAATACTGACCTGAGACCGAGCTGGAGAAAAAGAAACTACTGATGGCCCGTGCTGAGAGAAAAGCAGCCGTTTAAGGAGACGTCCCAACAAGAAGACCCCCTGTGACCAGAGCAGGTGCTCACACAGTGACTGTCTTGGTGGAGAACAAGAAAGCCAGCTGGTCGTCATCTCTCATGATGTGGATCCTAGTAGACGGCTTGTTTTCCCGCCAGCTCTGCACCAGCAGATGGGAGTCCCCTGCCGCATACTGAAGGACAAGGCCAAACTGGGCTGCCTCTCCCATCGGAATCAATCCCAGCTTTCCACAGTGAAGAAAAAGACTGTAAACCCAACTGAGTTCAGAATGGTGCAAGGCCTGGAGGCCGCGAAAGAGGCTACGGTATTTGAAACCCCAACAGTGCTGAACCATCACACTCTGCTCTCAAGAGTCCCAGTCACCGCAACGGTATTCACGGTGATCAACCTGGCCAGTACCTTCTTCAGTGTTTCCCCTCCACCTGGAGGCCTGCTTTCACGCACCAGTGCAGTGCATATGGACAGTGTTGTCTCAAGGTGCTCAAAACAAGCCCTTTAAGTTTCACCAAGACAATGTCCTCCATCCTCGTCAACTGGATTGCAGAATATGCAAGAGTCACTCTTCTACAACACGTGGATGACCTTCTATTTTGTGTGGTTGACATCAACACCTGCACAGTCTATTCCTTGTCTCTCCTACTCTACCTGGAAGAACAGCAATGCAAGGTCTGGAAGAACAAAGTCCAGTGATGCCAGAAGCAAGTTACATCCCTGGGACACTGTATTGCCCACCAGACGAAACACATGTCAAAAGACTGGGAGACCACTATGGAGACGATGGCTCCCCCAACAACTCCAAGAATGCTGCAGGCCTTCCCTGGTCTAGTGTCATATTGCAGAACCTGGATCCCTGATGCCTCAGACCTAATGCAGCCTCTGTGCGCTTGCATCAACGCAACCCCGCTCCTTCTATCAGACGCAGCCTTCAACCCATTCAGGAGATTGGAAGAACTCCACAGTCTCAGCGCCAATACCAGGCCTACCTGACTATGAAAAGTCTTTCCGTCTACCTGATGGAAGAAAGAAGGTCATGCTATTGGAGTCCTGGCACGGATTCACGGGGGAAAACAGAGACTTTTAGGCTGCCTCTCAGCCCGCTTGGATCCAGTTGCAAGAAGAACACCCTCCTGCCTGATGGCAGTATCTGCAGCACACACCCTCCTGGACAAGGTTGCTGACATCACTCTTGGACAGCCACTGGAACCTCTCACTCCACATGACATCTTGGTAATCTTCAATCAAGCTCAACCAACAGTAATCTCCCCGCCGCCAGGCATCTTTGTGGTGCCTCTATTGCCTTTGTCTCATAATGTCACCATCTCCAGACCTACAGATTCAAATTCAAATTCAATTCAAATTCAAAGAAGCTTTATTGGCAGGACTAAATACACATTAGTTTTGCCAAAGCAAGTGTACAAAAGGGAATAGGGATAGGGATGTTGGGTAGGGACGGATCTAGGGTAGGGGTTGTGGAAGTCCATGGCTTAGGGAGGGGTGATGGGGGCGCAGATCCGGGATGGGGGCTATAGAAGTCCATGGCATAGGGATGTTGGGTAGGGCAGATCCGGGGTGGAGGCTATAGAAGTCCATGGCCTATCATAGTTCTCTTTCTCGCAGTCTATGACATTCGCTCACATACCGCGCTGCTATCTCCGCTGCTCTCTCTTCTTCCCCAGCAAGATATATGTTTTCTCTTCCTCCTTCATGGTGATGAAATCCGGGAAGAGATGTGAGAGTCTCCTGAAGTGAGTGTCCCTCACTGCTGAGTATTTGGAGCAGTGTAGCAGGAAGTGGGTTTCGTCCTCTATGGCCTCCTGGTCACAGTGTTGGCATAGTCTTTCCTCCTTGGGCTTGTAGCTCTGCCTGTGTCGGCCGGATTCGATGGCCAGACTGTGGGCACTGAGTCTATACCGGCTCAGGATCTGGCGGTCTCTGGGGTCCGGGAGTTTCTCCAGGTATGGGGCCAGACTGTAGTCTCTCTGTAGACTCCGGTACATGGTCAGTTTCTGGGAGCTGATGATGTCGTTCTTCCAGTCACTGACATACCTCTCCTGGCCTTCGTCTACCATCTTCCTGATTTCGGCTTTTGTCAGGTTGTTGTGATTGGTGTTCTGGTCAGGTTGGGTTTGGGTGAGCTGTTCCAAGGGTCCTAGTTTTTCTGTTTCACCTACGTGTGTCAGGGCTTTATGGTGATGGGAGCTTGGATTGCTCCTATGTAGGTGAGCCCGGAATGACAGTGCCCTCTTTAGAACCGTTAGGTGTAGGGGGAATCTGCCCAGCTCGGCCCGGCAGGCACTGTTGGAGGTGCTCCGGTGGACTTGGAGAAGGTGCTTGCAGAATTCCAGGTGGAATATTTCTGTTGGGCTGGAATCCCACCTTGACCAGTCTGGGTAGGTGTGAGGACCCCAGACTTCACTGCCATACAGGAGGATTGGGGCGATGACAGAGTCGAAGATTTTTAACCAGACCCTCACTGGTGGCTTCAGATGGTAGAGTTTCCTTCGGATGCCATAGAAGGTTTTACATGCCTTGTCTTTCAGGGTCTCTATGGCTTGTTTGAAGCTTCCTGACCGGTGGATCTCTAGGCCCAGGTAGGTATATTTGTCTGTTCCTGTAAGGGCGCAGTTGTTGAGAACAAATGAAGGGTGCTGGTCTAATTTTCTCTTTCTCCTCTGGAACACCATGATGTTGGTTTTCTTTAGGTTGACCGGTAGTGCCCAGGTGGAGCTGAATTTCTCTAAGATTTTCAGGTTGTCTTGGAGGCCTTTCTCGGTTGGTGACAGAAGCAGCAGGTCATCTGCATACAGCAGGAATTTCACCTGGGTGTCGTGGAGGGTGGGACCTGGTGTTGTGGAAGATTCCAGAGCGGTAGCCAGCTCGTTGATGTAAATGTTGAAGAGCGTTGGACTTAGGCTGCAGCCTTGTCTGACTCCACGGCTCTGCTGGAAATAAGCCGTTCTTTTACCGTTCACACTCACATTGCAGAGGTTCTCGGTGTAGGAGCTTTTGATAACATCGTAGGTCTTTCCTCCTATTCCGCTCTCCAGCAGTTTCAGGAATAAGCCCGGGTGCCACACCGAATCAAAGGCCTTTTTAAAGTCCACGAAACAGGCGTATATCTTCCCGTTCTTTGTATTGTGGACGTGTCTCTGAATGAGGCTGTGCAGGGTATAGATGTGGTCAGTGGTGCGGTGGTTTGGCATGAACCCTGCTTGGCTCTTGCTGAGGACATTATGTTCGGTGAGGAAACTGAAGATCCTCTTGTTCAGGATGCTGTTGAACAGTTTCCCCAGGTTGCTGCTGACACATATGCCTCTGTAGTTGGCTGGGTCATACCTGTCCCCATTCTTGTGGATGGGTGTGATGAGGCCTTGGTTCCAGGTACGAGGGAAGTAGCCAGCACTTAGCACAATATTGAAGAGTTTAACCATTGCAGCCTGTATTTCTGGTGGGCTGTACTTCAGCATTTCTGGTAGGATTCCATCCAGGCCACCGGCTTTTCTACATCTTATGGCAGAGATTCTCTCTGCTACTTCCTGTAATGTAATAGGTGTATCCACGGGGTTTTGGAAATTTTTTACTTTTTCCTCCATTGCTTTTAGTTTTGCCATTATGTTTTCCTGTTCTTGGTTTAGTTCTTCCTTTGGGATGTCTTTATAGAGGTCTTTGAAGTACTGGAGCCAGATGTTGCCATTTTGGATATGGATGTTGTTTTTCTTGTCTTTTGTGCCCATGTGGTTCCATAGTTCCCAGAAGGAATTGTCTTGAAGAGCATCCTGGAGTTGGCTGAGCTTGGTAGAGATGTAACTCTGCTTCTTTCTCCTGAGGATGGTTTTGTACTGTCTTTGTATGGTTTCATAGGCTTCCCTCAGACCAGGGTGGTTGGGGTCTCTATGTTTCTTGTTTGAAGCAGTTCTCAGGGTCTTCCGTACGGCTTTACATTCTCTGTCAAACCAACCATTGATCTGTTTTTCTTTTGGTCTCTTGTAGTCAACTTTTTTAAGGTCGGACAGTCTGGCCATTGCATAGAATATATTGTTGAGGTCTTTTGTAGCTTGACTCACTCCCTTTGGGTTAGGCTGGTACTCGTGGTTGTAGAAGTGGTGGAGCATCCGCTGTATTTCGGGTCTGCTGAGAGCCTCTTTATACTTTAGTGCCGACGTTTTGGACCATTTATAGGATGGAGGCCGGTTGAAGAGGCCGCTATGCTGTGGCTTTTGAGTGGGTGGTTTCTCTGTAGATTTCAAGTACAGAAGAAGTTGGCTGTGGTCTGACAGGTGCGTTTGTGGGGTGACTATGAAGGCGCTGATGTTTGCCCGGTTCATGTCTGTAATGGCATAATCTACTACACTCCTCCCTACATGGGAGTTTAGTGTATACCTCCCAAAAGAGTCTCCTTTGGTACGTCCATTAAGAATATGAAGTCCTAAACTTCTACATACGTTCAGGAGCTTTTTACCACTTTTGTTGACTGTACTGTCATAGCTGCTTCTCTCTGTGTGTACTGAGTCTTGGCCGTCATTCTCTGCTCCAAATATGTAGATGTTCCCATCCGTGGTCAGGAAGTCGTTTTCTCTCCCTGTTCTTGCGTTGAGGTCCCCAAAGATGAGAACTTTGCCCAGGGCCTGATAGTGGGCGGCTTCTCTTTTTAAGATCTCGAAGCTCTCTGGATTGAAGTAGGGGGACTCTGGCGGTGGTATATAGGTGGCGCAGAGGTGGACATCAGACTGAGAGGTGAGGATGGAGCTGCTGATCCTGATCCATATGTGGCTGCTTCCTCTCTTCACCGGTTTGATGTATTGGTGGAGCTCGTCTTTATACCAGATCAGTATTCCTCCTGAGCTTCGGCCCTGTTTGATGTTTTTATTTTTCAGGGCAGGGACAGAGATTTCCCTGTATCCGATGGGCGCCAGGGATTCGTTTTCGGCTCTGGTCCATGTTTCCAGGAGGATCTGGATGTCTATATTTTTCAGTCTTTGTATAAAGTCCGGGTCATTTGTTTTACATCCAAAGGTCGAGGTGTTGAGACCCTGAATATTCCAGCTGCTGATTGTAAGTGAAGTCATTTTTTTTTTTTTTCTATATATCTTGTGTGTATATACCTTGTAATGAGTATGGCTGTGTAGGACAAACTGGATTTCTGACTGTTTTGTAGGTGTGCTTGGTTCCATCCAGTCACATTAGTTTCCTGCATAGTGCGCTGAGCAGGGTCTTTACCTCATCCATATCTCTGCTCTGCGTGTATCTGTGTGGGATCGGTGGACCCCTCCATGGAGGTCTCCTCCTCTGATGGTCTGATTTTGGGTGAAGAGCTTTGTTTCCAGCTTCTGGAGATTGGATTGGGGTTTTCTGTATTTTTATTGTTAGGGGTCTTTCGGTGTGATGTTGGTCACTGTTGAATCCAGGCCTGGGTCCTCTGGTTAGTACGATGTCTTTCAGCTACAGTACTTTCGGCTACAGTCCTCAGCCCGGCCACTCTACTCCCACTCCCAAGGGGGGATACTTGGATGGCTCCAGAAGAAGTTTTCAACACAGGAAGTGCCGTGACCAGCAATCAAGAAATCCTGTGGTCCAGAAGTCTGTCACCTAGCCTGTCAGCCCAGGAAGCAGAACGGATAGCGCTGACGAAGGCCTGCCAGATGGCAGAAGGCAAGACTGCAAACATCTACATGGACTACAGGTACTCGCATGGCATAGCACACGACTTTAGACCCATCTGGGCTACAAGGGACTTCATCACAGCAAACGGGACAACCGTGAAGCATCATGGAGCCTTCAGGGACCTACTGGGTATACTCCAACTTCCAAAATGGTGGCAATTTGAAAATCAAAGTGCATGGAAAACTGAGAACAGAAGAGGCTTGAGGCAATAACATGGCGGACATGGCAGCCAAAGAAACAGCCAAAGGAAGACAACATGGAGAAGTGGGAGAGGTCGTAGAGCCGGACGGCTACTACATGACGACTGAAGACAAGAGACCTGACAAAGAGACGTCCTGGAATCTGCTCAAGAAGTTACAAGACCAAGCTCCAAAAGGAAAAGAGCTGAATGGGAAAAAAGCAACACGTGAAGAAGGAAGGCTATCAATAATAGACTTCAAACTCTGCCTACCACAAAGTATGCACCCTATGGTGGTCCAATGGGTACATGGACCCACATCCACATATCAAAGACACAGATGAATGATCTGATTGGTGCTTACTGTTTCGCTTCAGGGATCTCCACCCTAACAGCCAAATTCACCAGCAGCTGTCCGACGTGCGGCAAATGCAAGCCTGGACGTATGGAAGAAAGTCCCCCTCACCTCATCTGGAAAGACCACTCTACCAGCTTCAAAGGATCCAGATAGACCACATCCAGATATCGCCAAGTGAAGGATTCAAATACGCCATTGTGGTCAAAAGAAGTATTTTCAAGATGAACAGAAGCGTTCCAAGTCAGCAAAGACTACTGCAAAGCAGCTACTTTCAGAAAATAGTGTGCAGATACGGGTTCCAGAAATGATAGAAAGTGATCAGGGACCCGCATTCACAGCAAATCTGACACACAAGAGCCGATTAGCAGTAGGGTCAGATTTAGACCTACACACTCCTTACCACCCCCAGAGCAGCAGGAAGGTAGAAAAACTGAACGAAACACTTAAGAATAGAATGCTGAAAAATTTCCCAAGAGACACGCAAACCATGGCATGACACACTCCCTATTGCACTGTTTAGCATAAGGCACACTCCCAGAGACCCAGAAAAGCTGTTTCGTGCCTGCATCTTCTGCTAACAGATAAGACATTTTCTTCTTTTAGTTTTTTGGTGCCTGCATTTTGTCCTGCACTTCTGTGGGGGTCTGCCGGGTCCCCTTCGGGGGTGTCAGGAGTCAAACCCAGTACCTCTTGTCCACTGGCCAGCAGCTCTACCATCTGAGCTATTCTGCTGGCTGCAAAGTTCCTTGCTGAATCCAGATACCATTGACTGTTCTTCCTGATTGGCTACACCTAGAGCTCTCTTGATTGGGCCTCTGATTGCCAATTACACACCCTATATAAACCTGGCCCTGTGGGTGTGTCATTGCGAGATTATTGAGCTCCAAGCCTTTAGTCAAGCGTTTCCTGCTGATCCATTGCTACAAACACTGCTCTCCTGTGAACCGACCTCGGCCTGCCTTCTGACTACGCTCTCCGCCTGATCCATTGCTACAAACACTGCTCTCCTGTGTACCGACCTCCGGCTGCCACCTGACTACGTTATCTGCCTGCTCCTCTGTTACCGAACTGCCTTTCCTGTGTACCAACCTCCGGCTGCCATCTGACTACGCTCTCCGCCTGATCCATTGCTACAAACACTGCTCTCCTGTGTACCGACCTCCGGCTGCCATCTGACTACGCTACCTGCCTCTGCTTCCCCTAGTGTTTGCAGTAAACATCGGCTCCAACCCAGACGGGATCTTGACAGAATAATCTCGCGCCAAAATGGAGTCCGCTGTGAACACCCTGAGACGGCAAGTTACGGAGCTTCAAAGTTTTTGTACTGACTCTCAAGGAAAATATGCCAAGTTACAAACTGATTTCACGGCGATACAACAGGAAGTAATTGAGCTACAAAAACAACTTCTGGACGTGCGCAATTCAGGGTCCGAATCAAACGCGCGGCTGCCGCTGCCTGCAAAGTTCAGTGGGGATCGCAAGCAGTACCGAGGATTCCTCAATCAATGCCGCATATACTTCCAGATGCAACCTGCTCCCTTTACCAGTGAGAGGAAGAAAGTTTTTTTCATGATAAATCTCCTGACGGATGAAGCTCTTGCTTGGGCTTCACCTTATGTAGAAAAGGACTATGACCTCCTTAATGACCTGGAAGCCTTCACCGCAGCTATGAATCAAGTTTTTGATGACCCAAACCGCTGTGCCACAGCAGAAACCAAATTACATAATTTGCGCCAAGGACGTCGCTCTGTTGCGGAATATACATCGGAGTTCCGTCGCTGGGTGGCCGACACCACCTGGAATCCAGCGGCCCAGAGAAGTCAATTTCGACGAGGGTTATCAGAACCAGTGAAAGACGAGCTTGCCAGGGTTGAGACCCCTGACCAGTTGGAGGACTTTATTCAACTATGTATCCGGATTGACCAGAGACTACTGAAAGGAGAAAGGAGAGACTGCGAGCACTTGGGAATAGCCCTGGCTTCTCATTTTCAGCATCAGACCACCAAGAAAAGACGCAAGTTGTGTCTGAACCGATGCAGATCGACGTCATCCGAAGACCACTCTCTGCACAGGAGAAGGAGAGGCGACGTGCAGAGCATCTCTGCCTCTATTGTGGGGACCCTGGACACTATGCCATCAACTGTCCTAACAAAAGGACTATAGCCTTTACCAACAACAGGTCTGCCAGCAATACGGACCTTTCTCAGCAGTCGGATTCCATCTTGCAGACTATCTCATCAGTAACGCCAGAAATAGACAAAATACATGCCACATCATCTCATTTTGTAATCCCCATTCAGGTTGTAATGGGCACCCAAAAAATACAATGCTCTGCCCTGTTGGATTCGGGAGCAGGAGGAAATTTTATGGACTTAAAATTTACACGTGATAATAATATTTCCAGTAGGACCAAATCCACACCAATTGAAATGGAAACTGTGGATGGATCACCTTTGTCTTCTGGACCTGTCACGCATGAGACAATAGAACTGGAGATTTGTATCGACCCGGATCATCATGAAGCTGTCAGTTTCCACCTTATTTCATCTCCGAAATTTCCGGTTATTCTAGGGATCCCCTGGTTTTCAGTCCATAACCCTTCTATCAACTGGGCATCAAGGACCATCACCTTTCCATCTGACTACTGTAAGAATAATTGTCACAAGGAACCCCCTGTTCTCCAACAAGTCCAAATCTCTGAGATTTCGCATGAGAAGGAAGAGAAACTACCACCTCAATATCAGCAGTTCTCTGATGTCTGCAGTAAGAAGAAAGCAGATCAATTACCTCCTCACCGTCCTTACGACTGTCCCATTGAATTGCTGCCAGGAGCAACCATTCCATTTGGACGGATTTACAATCTTTCCGAACCTGAATTGAAGGTATTAAGAAAGTTCCTGGATGAAAATTTAGAGAAAGGCTTTATTCGACCTTCCACATCTCCAGCTGGGGCACCCCTGTTCTTTGTTGAAAAGAAAGACTCCACTCTGCGGCCATGTATTGACTACAGAGAGATGAATAATATCACTGTCAAGAATCGCTACCCGCTACCCTTGATTCCTGAACTATTTGAGAGACTCCGTTCTGCGAAAATCTTTACGAAGCTGGATCTTAGAGGGGCTTACAACCTCATACGGATTCGCCCAGGAGATGAGTGGAAGACCGCCTTCAGAACGAGATATGGACATTTTGAATCTCTGTTATGACCTTTGGCCTTAGCAATGCCCCAGCCACCTTTCAACATTTTATTAATGATGTATTTCGAGATTTCTTGGACCAATTCGTTGTGGCTTATCTCGATGACATTCTTATATTTTCAGACACCTTGGAAGAGCATCGCAGGCACGTCCAGTTAGTCCTTTGGGAAAGACTACAGGAGAACCATCTCTACATTAAACTTGAAAAATGTGAGTTTGAACAAACCAGTATCCAATTTCTGGGATATATCATCTCCCCAGAAGGTCTGAGCATGGATCCCGGCAAAATCAATGCTGTAGTGGACTGGCCTGTTCCAAGAAATTTAAAAGACGTCCAGCGTTTCATAGGATTTGCAAATTTTTACCGAAAATTTATAAAGAACTTTTCACGGATCATACTACCAATTACTACACTAACAAAAAAGACCAAAGCATTTTTCTGGTCTCCGGAGGCACAGGAGGCTTTTGACAAGCTGAAAACTCTTTTTACGTCTGCTCCATTGTTAGTACACCCAAATCCTGAATTGCCATTTACTGTCGAAGTGGACGCCTCGGACTCTGCAGTGGGAGCCATTCTGTCTCAGCGAGTTGGGGACAAGATGCAACTTCACCCATGTGCGTTTCTTTCCCACACCATGTCATCTGCAGAAAAGAACTACGACATTGGTAATAAAGAACTGTTAGCCATTAAAGTTGCCTTCTCCGAGTGGAGACATCTTCTGGAAGGTGCCAATCACCCTGTGACTGTTCTCACGGACCACAAGAATCTTGAATTCCTCCGTACAGCAAAAAGATTGTCTGCAAGACAAGCACGATGGGCCTTATTTTTCTCAAGATTCAATTTTATAATCTCTTACCGGCCTGGTTCAAGAAATGGCAAGGCTGACGCCCTGTCCAGGATGTGTTCGGAACCTCAGGAGAGGTCTAGTAATGATGATACAATTCTAGGCCCTAAAAATTTTTTGGGAATATTGCACTCTAGAGGACTAGGTAATAGAATTAAAGATGGATATCAAGAGGACTCTTTCCTTAATCATCCTTCGGAAGACGTCGATCTTTCATTCAAAGAGGGGTTTTGGATGCAGAAACACCAAATATATGTACCTGAATCTTCTCGCCTTGAAGTCCTCAAAAGTGTCCATGATTCTAAACTGGCAGGACATCCTGGAGTTGCAAAAACACAAGACTTACTACTTCGTTTCTTTTGGTGGCCTAATTGTAGGAAGGACGTGAGGAAATATGTTTCAACCTGTTTAACATGCGCACGAAACAAGACCCCACGATCGTCTCCTCTAGGACTCTTACAACCACTCCCAGTTCCATCCAGGCCTTGGGGATCTATTTCCATGGATTTTATTGTGGAACTACCCCCTTCCAAACAGATGACCGTCATCCTTGTCATAGTGGACCGACTCACAAAAATGGCCCACTTTATTCCAACTGAAGGAATTCCTACTGCTGAAAAAACTGCAGAACTGATGATCAAAGAGGTATTCAGGTTACATGGAATTCCTGACAGCGTGGTGTCTGACAGAGGCGTTCAGTTTACATCAAAATTTTGGAAGAGTTTCTGTACAGCCTTGGGAGTCACGGTGAATCTTTCTACCGCTTTCCATCCTCAGTCCAATGGCCAGACGGAGAGAACGAACCAGACTTTGGAGCAATACCTCCGTTGCTTCATTTCCTATCTTCAGGATGACTGGGTGGACTATTTACCAACAGCAGAGTTTGCCTACAACAACTCCATACATAGCGCTACATCTCAAACCCCATTTTTTGCTAATTATGCCAGTGAACACTCCCATTCCTGCTGTTAATGACAGGCTTACAAAATTACAGGAATCCCAGAAGGAATTATCAGAGATATTGCTCAAGACCCAGGAAGAATATAAGGAAGCAGCAGATAAACATCGGAGTGTGCCCCCTGCTCTTCAGGTTGGAGACAAAGTTTGGCTGTCCACTAAAAACCTTAAGACACATGTGCCATCCTCCAAATTGGGTCAGAAATTCATTGGACCTTTTCAAATTTCTGCAAAAATTAACCAGGTTGCTTTTCGTTTAAAACTTCCCAACAATCTAAAGATTCATCCAGTGTTTCACATATCCTTGCTCAAACCCTTCTGTGAAAACCCGTTTCCAGGAAGAATTCAGCCACCTCCTCCACCAGAAAGGATCCGTGGTGAAGAAGAATACATTGTGGATAAGATTCTGGACTCCCGAAAATTCAGAGGTAAACTGCAGTATCTGGTGCAGTGGAAGGGTTACGGACCAGAGGAAAATTCATGGGAACCAAGGGACAACATCCATGCTCCTAGACTAACAAGAGCCTTTCATCAGAGGTACCCGGATAAGCCAGCTCCTGAGATGTCCAGAGGCCATCCTGGAAGGAGGGGAGTACTGTCAGGAGTCGAACCCAGTACCTCTTGTCCACTGGCCAGCAGCTCTACCATCTGAGCTATTCTGCTGGCTGCAAAGTTCCTTGCTGAATCCAGATACCATTGACTGTTCTTCCTGATTGGCTACACCTAGAGCTCTCTTGATTGGGCCTCTGATTGCCAATTACACACCCTATATAAACCTGGCCCTGTGGGTGTGTCATTGCGAGATTATTGACCTCCAAGCCTTTAGTCAAGCGTTTCCTGCTGATCCATTGCTACAAACACTGCTCTCCTGTGAACCGACCTCGGCCTGCCTTCTGACTACGCTCTCCGCCTGATCCATTGCTACAAACACTGCTCTCCTGTGTACCGACCTCCGGCTGCCACCTGACTACGTTATCTGCCTGCTCCTCTGTTACCGAACTGCCTTTCCTGTGTACCAACCTCCGGCTGCCATCTGACTACGCTCTCCGCCTGATCCATTGCTACAAACACTGCTCTCCTGTGTACCGATCTCCGGCTGCCATCTGACTACGCTACCTGCCTCTGCTTCCCCTAGTGTTTGCAGTAACATCGGCTCCAACCCAGACGGGATCTTGACAGGGGGCTTATGCTCCTCTCAGTTTAGTTCAGCCACTGTTTGTTCATTTGCCCTTTTCCAGTTTTTTCAGTGGTTGCTGTTTAGTTTTTGTTACACCAGAGAACTAATTTAGGTGATAGAGGTCGTGTGATCTCAGGTGTTTTTGTAATTAGTAGAGTTGGTACTTTTCAGGGTTTTTTGGGGTTGCAGTAAGTGCCTTTCCTATCCTCTTCTATCTAGACAGATTGGGCCCCAACGTTTGCTCATTCTATTTTCTGTCTGTGTCTGTATTTCCTCTTGTCTAACCGCCATTACATGTTTGGGGGCTTCCTATGTTCTTTGGGGATCTGCTCCGGGGCAGATAGCTTTCCTTTTTCTATCTTTAGGTGTAGTTAGCTTCTCAGGCTTTGACGAGGCGTCTAGGACCAACGTAGGAACGCTCCACGGCTGCCTTTAGTTGTGGTGGTTAGTCAGGGTACTGCAATCCCATAGATTCCAACCTCTCTGGTGTATTTGCTTTTTTTTGCCTGCTCTCCTCAGCTACCAAATCATAACACTTATGTAATTGAATTGGTCAAAAACTAATGTCCATTCTCGAGTTTTTCTCTTCACTGCCAGATTTGATGATCCTGTCCAAGAGCCCCAGATGACATCAACCTCTGTGTAACTAGAGGGAAAGCCTGTTTGGATCCACGTATCGCATTGCAAGGAAGCTCCCGTACCAGGAGAGACACCTAAGCCATGAAGGATGTCGTGGATGCTCTGACTGACCAGACAGATAACCAGATGACCTACCTGATGAGTTCAAGGCCAGAGACCAAGTTAAAGCAGGATTTGAGTCACTATTGCCACTAGATAATGGAAAAAAACTGTTCAGGAGACAACCAATTTGATGCCACTCACCATCTTGGACCTCGCACCAGTCCGGATAGAACTGCCTGGCTTGACCAGATCTCCGAACTACCTCCAGACTGAGAATACACATCCTTGATGAAACATCCTATCAAATAAGGAGACTATGATTGCAAACACATAAACCCCCGACAGGGACAGTCCTCCTGACCGCCCATTTGCGAAAAGTCTATATTCGGTGGGGGAGACATGCGCTAGGGGTGTCTCAACTCACAGGCAGAACAAAAGAGATGCAGCGCTTGGGCCAGGAGCAGGTTTTTTTTAGGGCAAGTGGTATCTAAGGGGGGACTGTCATGGAAATATATATGTATTCCATATATTCAAAGTATATTCACATATATGTATTCACAGTTCACAGTTAGATAGATCTCACTTGCTAAAAAACCTTGTGCTCACATATTTCTAGGCCAGCTATAATCAGTCGTTTTAAAGAAATCTGGCCTCCATAAGGCCTTCATAAGGCCTTCGTAAAGGAACAAATGCATGAAGTACAAAAAGTCCTATTAGATATCTGTTGTTTACATTATAGTTATGCAAGACAACTAGGTCACAAGAATATAAACAATAATTCTGCAACTTCAGCTCTTTTAATCATGATTATCATAATTATCATATTTACACTAGAACAGCCAATAATCTAGCAGCTTTTAATTGTATGTTAATTGACTAACCAGCCCCTTTTTGTAAATGTATAAAACCTTGAATGAATAATAAATGTATGTCTTTGACGAACTGTTATACTGACATTTTCGTGTGGGACAGTCCTCATTTCGTTCTGAGCGCTCAAGAAGACATTATATAGAGATTTGGACATGGCAAGCAGCAAACACAGAAGGATATTTTTATCCTAATTAAATTTCCATATCAAATGTTCATAAAAAGAAGTTTATTGTTGCCTTAATATACCCATGTTGGGTAATGGTTTGATGTACCCGGACGGGTGAATGTTCAGAAGAACAAGTTTATTGTTGTCTTTATATACCCAGGTTGGGTAATGGTGTTTCAATGTAATCAAAATGTTGAACTTTGAAGCCATGAACTGGTCTGGCTCACAAACTTTTCTGTAAATAGTTGGCACTTCGGTGCTCCATCTTGGTTTTACAAAAAACTTAACTGTGCACTATTTTCAACTACCTCAGAAACTAAAAACCCGTTTGGTGTGGCCGAAAGTGAGGTCTGCTCAAGGAAAGTCTTGCAGCCCACCCAAGACCACAGTTGGAGGTTTGGAGTGGGTCCTCCACAAGCACAAGTAAAGGACACTGTGAAGTTACCCCGGTGGGGTAGTCCTAAGAAGTCTCAACGAACTTCGGCAGTAATGCTATTTGCACTTTTGTAATGTTATTATTAAAATTTTTATTATGCAACGTTTAACTTGAAGTGTTTCCTGCTTTCTTACTACGTCGCATAGTCCACTCTGCTACATCACTCTGCACCATTGCTCTATCTCACATCTATCTGCCCTGGAAGGATAGCGTGTTACCTGTAGAAGACTTATCACCTACCTGCACTACACCATCCCTTCCAGAGGACCTGCACAGCAGTGCTGGACACCCTGACCAGGTACTACAGGTGGCATCACGACAAACTACACGAACATTCTATCATCCCCTGGAAATATCCCACATTCCAGTGATCGCCCAGGTCACGGACCGAGCTGTGCTACTCGTGACATCCCCCATAGAAGTCGACGTGATCGGTGCCGAGTACCCCCAAAATCCCTGTCTCTGTGCGACTCAACTTCCCTCACTGTGCTGGCACTTTACATTTACAATGCCTTTGGGTTTTTTTTTTGGGGGGGTGGGGAACATTCAGACTTTTGCTATGGGGCCCCATGATTTATATGTACGCCCCTGCTGCTGAGGCATGGTATTTAAGGCTGTTAAGGAGCCAACATACAAGGACCTTGCCAGCAGCGTCGGACTGGAGTACCTTGGGCCCACCAGAGAAAATATATTCTTGGGGCCAACCATCATACTTCCCAACCTTTGAATAAGGGAAAGAGGGACAAAGGCTGTGGCACGCTGTGCATGCTGCAGAAAATTTTAGGCCATGCCACGTTGCACCACAGACTGTCCAGGAGTTGGTGGATGCGTTAGTCCAGGTGTGGGAGGAGATCCCTCACGAGACCATCCGTCGCGCTCATCAGGAGCATGGCCAGAAGTTGTAGGGAGGTCATACAGCATACCTCCCAAATTTGGAAGACAGGAAAGAGGATTAAAGGCTGCGGCGCGTGTTGCGCGCCGCTGAAAATTTTAGCCCACGCCCCGACAACACCCATTTCACAGCTAATCACACACATATCCTCGCCCCAAGCGTAACCATTTAGCACTGCTGATCACACTGACTGGTAATGAGGGCACAGTGGCTGGTACTGAGGAAAAGAAAGAAAGAGCAGCGAGAGAGAAAGAACAAACAGAGAAAGAAAGAGAGGAAAGAAAGAAAAGAGAGAAAAAAAGAACAGAGAGCGAGAAGGAAAGAACAGAGAGCGAGAAAGAAAGACTAGAGAGAGAGCCATAGGCGTAGCTAGGGTTTTGGTTTAGTGGGGGCAAAACTTCTGAGTGGGCCCATCATCAGAGAACCTCAGCAAATGACCGCGCTGTTGGCCAAAATAATCTATATATAAAAAGACCAATATTGATATTACCGCCATATGGTCTGTGTTAAATAATACCAGTCCTACAGAACATATAGATTACAGCACAGGTACAGATAATGACTTACCGCTGATGTTCTTTCTAATGGAATTGTTCACTTTTCATGTCTTTTCCATCTGGCCCACACCGACATGATGACTTCTCCAGCCAGGACTCGACTGCACCCCCATTAAAAAAAAAATTAAAAAAATACTCACCTCCCGGCTCCTGTGCTGCTCACTGTTCTCCCTCTCAGCGTCTGACAGCGGGCGCCGGCAGGTGATGTTATTGCGCCCGCTGTCATACGCTGAGGGGGATTATGGGAGAGAAGGAGCGCTCGCTCCTTCTCTCTCTATGCGGTCAGCTTTATCGGCTGGATGCCGATACAGCTGACCCTTCGATGACGGGTGGGGGGCCCACTGCTGGCACCGTGCCCCCCCAACGCCTGTTCAGGCCCCATAGCTTCCGGGCGGCAGAGCAGGGAGAGCGATTCTCCCTGCTCTGCCGCAGAATGTAACTGTATCGTAGCTCCGGGTGGGCCCCCTTCAGAGCGCGGGCCTCGGGGCCACCGCCCCCTCTGCCCCGCGACCTATCCTTTCAAATCAGGGCCCACCACGCAGGAGCTGGGGCCCACCGTAGGTTTCTCCGGTGTCCCGGTGCCTCAGTCCGACCCTGCTTGCCAGCCTGATAATACCAGGCCACAGCAGTCTGCTTATCTTTGCTGGTTAACAAAAATAGGGGATCCCCTCGAAAAAAAATTGGCATGGGGTCCCCCCTATTTTTGTTAACCAGCCAGATGAAGCAGACTGCTGAGGCCTGGTTTTTCAGGCTGGTAATGAGCCAATATCCATGGACCTTGCCAGCCTGATAATACCAGGCCACAGCAGTCTGCTTAGCTTGGCTGGTTAACAAAAATAGGGGATCCCCTCGAAAAAAAAAAACGGCGTAGGGGTCCCCCTATTTTTGTTAACCAGCCAAGTAAAATGCAGACTGCTGCGGCCTGGTATTAAAAGACTGTCAAGGCCCATGGATTTTGGCCCTCAACAGCCTGATAATACCAGGCTACAGCAGCCCCACATTTGGCGCATCAAAAGATGTGCCAATTGTGGCACTTTACCCGGCTCTTCCCACTGCCCTGTAGCGGTGGCAAGTGGGGTAATAAGGGGTTAATGTCACCGTTGATTGCACGGTGACAATAAGCCCGGTTAATAATGGAGAGGTGTCAATAAGACACCGATCCATTATTAATCCCAAAGTTTTTAAATGTATAAAAAAAAAGACACAGCAAGAAAAAAGTATTTTAATGAAATAAAAGAGACAACACAGTTTTCATTTCTTTTATTATACTCTCATTCCTGCGACGCCATCGATCTCCTGTAAAAAAAGGAAAAAAACAAACCAACAGTATACCACCTGTCCGACGCAGTCCATAGTAACGACTGTCCCACGACAATCCAGCTCTGCTACATCGGAATGACAGGCAGAGGCTGTTATCCCGGCGCAGCACAGCTGATTACCTGCTTCCCCGGCGGTGACGTCATCGGACTGACTGCTTTACGGCCGGGATTACCCAGCAGTCACTGCAGTTATCGCGAGAAACTACATGTGACCGCCGGGGAAAGATGATGGCGGCCATCAACCAGTCCAGGCCGTGACTGCCGGAGATCTTCTGCCAGGTAAGTGCCGCTGACTCCTGACAGACCCGACCGACGGACACTCACAGTGACAGTGACAATTCCGATTCCGGTATACGATATATGGGAAATATCGAAAGTCAATATCGAAAGTCCGATACAGCTAATATCGGCCGATACCCGATACTTGCGGTATCGTATCGCTCAACACTAGTCATGACATCTTCAAAGCTGACAGCAGAAGACGCAGATCATATATTGCATTATGTTCAACAATTCCTTTTCAGTAATACGCTTGTCAGATGCAAAGAGCTGACACACCTTGGTAATATGTACATGGTACTATTGTAACCCATTTATCAGCTCCCACAGCCTGTCTGTTGCCAGTGTCACTTTTTCATGTACCATACACTTTATACATAATTTTAAATTATAAAAAAGTACAAAAAGGTTACTTTCAAGCTCTGCAAAGATATGGAATAAACAAGCTATTCTAGGTAGGGTACTCATGATGCCAAAAAAGCTAATTCAAAACAGCATGCCCAAAGTATGATGTGACATCTACGTGTCTCCAAGAGGCAAAATTAAACAGGTGTGCCAAAAGAGCCAAGAGAGACCTGCATAGTAAAATATCTGGATTTAGAGTTATTTCTTTTTTAGATTTTTTTTGCTAAGGAAATTAGTTGTGGAGTGTACAGTTGCCAAACTGGACTAGTAGAACAAGTAGGCAAAAATTAACAAGTACAGCAAAACCAAACAAATGAACTGGAACATAAGTTGATATGCGTGCAATGTGTAGGAGGACATTCACACTCTGGCCGTTTAAAAGATAAAACTTAAGTTAAAAATAAAATAAGAATGTACCCTGTAGTATGAAAATAAGTAAATAGTAATAGTACATGTAAAAGCATAAGGTACTTAGTTATATTGATTAAAAGAAAAGCATAAAAGCCATAAAAGACAAGATGTACCCAACCAGGATAATCCTATCTCTTGTATTAAAACTTTATTTTGTGTGCGCCCATCTGAGTATAGAGAGGGGCAAAGCAGGACCCAGGTGTCAGACACCTGCCCACGGGAAGCTGGATAAGTGGCAAAAATTAAAAAGTGTGTCTAATTTTGAAAAAACTATAACTTTTAAGCAATATTCAACTCCGCTCCCATAATCAAGAATACACTATTGGTAGACAAGTACCTACATGGAAAGTCAGCTGCCAGTCAAGACGACAGGATTTTTGTGGGGTGCGTAATTGCTAAAGTAAAATGTTTGCAACATTTTATTTAAATTCTACACAGTATTCTATCCTCCTCACTGACAAAAAGTTGTTGGCAAGAATGTTACACTGGTAGGTAGGTAAATGCACGAAAAGGAAAATGCGGCACAAGACCGCAGTATTGTCGTGTGGTGGACAGTTTGCAAATTGAATTAGAAAACCAGGTAAGCAAAAAGTAAAAAACAAACAGACAAAAAAATATTGCAGTATTTAAAATTTAAAAGCCCTCTCCCTCTTCATGACAGTCTTCGTTTGTGATTTCTTTATTTGAAGAGTTGAAAAATTGTTTGGATATTGGCCCACAGATTTATTCTAATTGCCATATATGATGTCAGAAACGTTTACACCCTAAAATATCTCATAGGGATTTTTTGACTTCTTAAGGATCAGCATTGTAAGATTATAGGACTTAATTGGGGTGGATGTTTTTTTTACAATAGCAATGTTTTACAAAACTTCACAATTTTTTTATTTCATTAACATTTGTAGGAATCAAGATTCTTGCATAATACAATGAAGCCTTCTGTGTGAAAAACTGTCTTAAAAAGAATGCCTCCACGGAAGGGGATGTGAAGAGACATCTGATGACTCGTGAGGGTTTTTGGATATTCTGTCTGGGGACTTGTCATCCAGCAGGGCTTAATGCGTGCCGTGAAATTATGTACCATTATTAGAGCGTATACTTTTGGTGTCATCTATAATATAACGCTAGGAGCGTCACTCTGTCTGAAGCCTTTATAGACTGCACAAGCGCGACACGCCTGCGCAGTCTGGCTCCAGACAGAGTGAGGCATCCAGCGGTGAGAACTGTGTATGGCGCTGAAGATCGCGGTATGCGTAATGGATGCATACCGCGATCTCCGGCCATACTCACATACTTACCTGACCGGGAGGAGCATTGCCGCGGCGCTTCTCTTCTCCCGGGACAGGAGACCAGACGTCGGATCGCGCATGCGCAATAGCACTATCCGGCGCCATTTTTGCTGAAGACACATTTACAGTGTGTCTTCAGCAATATGGCGCCGGACCGCGCGGTATCGGCATGCGCGTACTCCGGCGCCGCTCTCCTCCCCAGCGTCCAGCAGAACGGAACAGCGCTGGAGCACAGGGATGAAAGGTGAGTATAAATGTTTTTTTTTTGGGGTATCTGTGCAGTTTAATAGCGGTGAGGGGGCCATGCATATCAGGATAGGGGGGTAGGGGACCATGCACATCAGGGTTGGGGGGTGAGGGGACCATGCACATCAGTGTTGGGGGGTGAGGGGACCATGCACATCAGGGTTGGGGGGGTGAGGGGACCATGCACATCAGGGTTGGGGGGTGAGGGGACCATGCACATCAGGGTTGGGGGGTGAGGGGACCATGCACATCAGGGTTGGGGGGTGAGGGGACCATGCACATCAGCGTCAGGGGTGAGGGGCCATGCACATCAGGATTGGGGGGTGAGGGGGCCATGCACATCAGGATTGGGGGTGAGGGGACCATGCACATCAGGATTGGGGGGTGAGCGGACCATGCACATCAGGGTTGGGGGGTGAGAGGACCATGCACATCAGGATTGGGGGGTGAGAGGACCATGCATACCAGGATTGGGGGGTGAGAGGACCATGCATACCAGGATTGGGGGTGAGCGGACCATGCACATCAGGATTGGGGGGTGAGGGAACCATGCACATCAGGATTGGGGGGGTGAGGATGCACATCAGGATTGGGGGTGAGCGGACCATGCACATCAGGATTGGGGGTGAGGGGATCATGCACATCAGGATTGGGGGTGAGGGGACCATGCACATCAGGATTGGTGGGGTGAGGGGACCATGCACATCAGGATTGGGGGTGAGGGAGCCATGCACATCAGGATTGGGGGTGGTGAGGGACCATGCACATCAGGATTGGGGTTGAGGGGACCATGCACATCAGGATTGGGGGGTGAGCGGACCATGCACATCAGGATTGGGGGTGAGGGGACCATGCACATCAGGATTGGGGGGTGAGGGGACCATGCACATCAGGATTTGGGGTGAGGGGACCATGCACATCAGGATTGGGGTATGAGGGGACCATGCACATCAGGATTGGGGGGTGGGGGGACCATGCATATCAGGGTTGGGGGGTGAGGGGACCATGCACATCAGGGTTGGGGGTGAGGGGACCATGTACATCAGGGTTGGGGGGTGAGAGAACCATGCACATCAGGATTGGGTGGTGAGGGGACCATGCACATCAGGATTGGGGGGTGAGCGGACCATGCACATCTGGATTGGGGGTGAGCGGACCATGCACATCAGGATTGGGGGGTGAGGGGACCATGTACATCAGGGTTGGGGGTGAGAGAACCATGCACATCAGGATTGGGTGGTGAGGGGACCATGCACATCAGGATTGGGGGGGTGAGCGGACCATGCACATCTGGATTGGGGGTGAGCGGACCATGCACATCAGGATTGGGGGGTGAGCGGACCATGCACATCAGGATTGGGGGTGAGCGGACCATGCACATCAGGATTGGGGAGGTGGGGGACCATGCACATCAGGATTGGGGGGTGAGGGGACCATGCCCATCAGGATTGGGGGGTGAGCGGAACATGCACATCAGGATTGGGGGTGAGCGGACCATGTACATCAGGATTGGGCGATGAGGGGACCATTCATACCAGGATTGGGGGGTGAGGGGACCATTCATACCAGAATTGGGGGGTGAGGGGACCATGCATTCCAGGATTGGGTGGGAGGTGACCATGCATACCAGGATTGGTGGGTGAGGGGACCATGCATACCGGGATTGGGGAGGTGAGGGACCATGCATACCGGGATTGGGGGGTGAGGGAACCATGAATACCAGGATATGGATGAGCAGGTACCATGCATACCAGGATAGGGATGAGGGGTACCATGCATACCAGGATTGGTTGATGAGGGGTCCATGCATACCAGGATGAGGAATGGGGTGCCATGCATACCAGATTGGGTGGGGTGAGGGGACCATACATACCAGCATAGGGATGAGGGGTACCATGCATACCAGGATAGGAGGGGGCAGCACATACCAGCATGGGAGACCATATACCTTTAAAAATGCTTGCCAGGGGACCATGCACATCAGGATTGGGGGGTGAGAGGACCATGCACATCAGGATTGGGGGGTGAGAGGACCATGCACATCAGGATTGGGGGTGATGGGACCATGCATACCAGGATTGGGGGGTGAGGGACCATGCATATCAGGATTGGGGGTGAGGGGACCATGCATACCAGGATTGGGGGTGAGGGGACCATGCATACCAGGATTGGGGTGAGGGACCATGCACATCAGGATTGGGGGGTGAGGGGACCATGCATATCAGGATTGGGGGTGAGGGTACCATGCATATCAGGATTGGGGGGTGAGAGGACCATGCACATCAGGATTGGGGGGTGATGGGACCATGCATACCAGGATTGGGGGGTGAGGGGACCATGCATATCAGGATTGGGGGTGAGGGGACCATGCATACCAGGATTGGGGTGAGGGGACCATGCACATCAGGATTGGGGGGTGAGGGGACCATGCATATCAGGATTGGGGGTGAGGGTACCATGCATATCAGGATTGGGGGTGAGGGGATCATGCACATCAGGATTGGGGGTGAGACCATGCACATCAGGATTGGGGGGTGAGGGGACCATGCTCAACAGGATGGGGTGACGGGACCATGCACATCAGGATTGGGGGGTGAGGGGACCATGCACATCAGGATAGGGGGTGAGGGGACCATGCACATCAGGATTGGGGGGTAAGGGACCATGCATATCAGGATTTGGCAGGAGGGAACCATGCATACCAGGATTGGGGGGTGAGGGGACCATGCATACCAGGATTGGGGGGTGAGGGAACCATGAATACCAGGATATGGATGAGAAGGTAACATGCATACCAGGATAGGGATGAGGAGGTACCATGCATACCAGGATTGGAGGATGAGGGGACCATGCATACCAGGATGAGGAATTGGGTGCCATGCATAGTAGATTTGGGTGGGGGTGAGGGGACCATACATACCAGGATAGGGATGAGGGTGCCATGCATACCAGGATAGGAGGGGGACAGCACATACTAGAATGGGAGACCATGTACCTATAAAATTGCTTGCCACCCGGGCGTAGAACGGGTTCATCACTAGTTTAATATGTCTTATGCAGTATGTTTTAGTATATATATATTTTTGGTTGATTTGTCATGCCTTATATGTGTTAGAACTCTCCTGTTAGGTTTTTTCTATCTTGCTGGTCACATGACTTTTTTTGCCTATTTAATCCTGCTCCGCCCTTCTGGCTTTGCTGGACTTCATTGTAATTTCTACTCTTAAGCTAGCCAGGTGCTTTGTTACTTTACTCAATTAGTTTTGCTTGGTCTTCGGACCTCTATTTTCTATGTTGTTTATTTGTCTTTTACTGCTACAACTTCTGTTAGGAGGTGTCCATCTTTTCTCCCAGTCCCTAGTTCTTGTAGGGATCCCTCCCTCGCATATATAGGTCTTCGTACAGACTAGCTGAGGACTTTAGCGGGTCTGATCGCAGGATCAGGTTCCCCGTTACATCGTAGGGATCTAGCTTAGTTCTATCATAGGGACAGATATCCCTTCCTTCCTTAGTACTTGTAGCAGAATATAACAGTAAGTCCAGCTCAAAAATATCTCTAAGGAAAGATTTCCAGTTTCCATCATGGTGTCGGTTCAGGACTTGGCTCAACGCCTGCAGGGACTCTCTCTGGAGGTGGCCGAGCTCCAGCAACACGTGAGTAGCTGTTCTGGAGCACATTTCGTGGAGCCAAAGGTACGTTTGCCTGATTTATTTTTGGTGAACAAGAAGATTTATTTTCTTTTAAAAATGCTTGCTTGTTGCATTTTCGTTTGAGACCCAGATCCTCTGGTGATGAATCGCAGTGCATAGGGTTCATAATGTAACTTTTGCGCAAAGAACCTCAGGAATGGGCCTTTTCTCTGCAACCTAGTGATCCATGCTTTAGATCAGTGGAAAGTTTTTTTTCTGCTTTGGGGTTATTGTATGATGATCCTGATCGTGTCTCATCAGCTGAGACAGAATTGAGACGTTTGAGGCAGGGATCAGGTAATGTGGAAAAGTATTGTACTCTGTTATGATTTGGTAGCTGAGGAGAGCAGGCAAAAAAGGAAATACACCAGAGAGGTTGGAATCTATGGGATTGCAGTACCCTGACTAACCACCACAACTAAAGGCAGCCGTGGAGCGTACCTACGTTGGTCCTAGACGCCTCGTCACAGCCTGAGAAGCTAACTACACCTAAAGACAGAAAGAGGAAAACTATCTGCCCCGGAGCAGATCCCCAAAGAACATAGAAAGCCCCCAAACATGTAATGGCGGTTAGACAGGAGGAAATACACAAACACAGACAGAAAATAGTATGAGCAAACGTTGGGGCCCAAACTTCCTAAATAGAAAAGGATAGGAAGGACACTTACTGCAATCCCAAAAAACCCTGAAAAGTACCAACACTACTAATTACAAAAACACCTGAGATCACACGACCTCTAAAACCTAAATTAGTTCTCTGGTGTAACAAAACTAAACAGCAGCCACTGAAAAAACTGGAAAAGGCAAATGAACAAACAACAGTGGCTGAACTAAACTGAGAGGAGCACAATCCCCCGGAGGGGACCCGGCAGACCCCCACAGAAGTGCAGGACAAAATGCAAAAAGCAAGCACAAAAAACTAAAAGAAGAAAATGTCTTATCTGTTAGCAGAAGATGCAGGCACGAAACAGCAAGCTACAAAGAGAACAGGAATCAAAGATGAGACCAGAACAATTGATCACCGGCAACCCTGATAAGAGGAACCTCCCTTATATAAGACCAGTCAGTAACACCTGATCGCCAATCTTCACAATCTTCATTGGATAGTTCAGTACTGTTTGTAACCACCAGAGGGAGCTTCTGCTCAGAATTCATTTCTAGCACATTCACAACAGTACCCCCCCCTTGAGGAGGGGTCACCGAACCCTCATTTGAGCAACCAGGTCGGTCAGGATGAGCTCTGTGATACGCACGATGAGTCTCCTAGCATGGATGTCCGAAGCAAACACCCAAGAATTGTCCTCCTGACCATAACCTCTCCACTTAACCAAATACTGGAGTTTCCGTCTAGCAAAACGAGAATTCAATATTTTCTCAACCACATACTCCAGATTGCCCTCAACCAAAACAGGGTCAGGAGGCGCAGCCATAGGAACCACTGGCTCGACAAACCTCTTCAATAAGGACTTGTGGAACACGTTATGGATCTTAAATGTCCCTGGAAGAAGTAAACGAAAGGAAACAGGATTAAGAATCTCCATGATCATATAAGGTCCAATGAACCTAGGCTTAAACTTAGGAGATGCAACTCTCATAGGGATATTTCTTGAGGACAACCAGACCAAGTCCCCCACTTCAAACCGAGGACCATCAGTCCTATGCCGGTTGGCAAACCGCTGGGCCCTCTCCTGAGAGAGGGACAACCTCTCCACTACCTGGTCCCAAATCTGATGCATACGCTCCACAACAGAGTCAACACCTGGACAGACAGAAGCCTCCGTCTGTCCTGAAGAAAATCGAGGGTGAAACCCAAAATTGCAGAAAAATGGAGACATCAAAGTGGCAGAGCTAGCCCTGTTATTAAGAGCAAACTCAGCCAAAGGCAAAAAAGAGACCCAGTCATCCTGATCAGCAGACACAAAGCATCTCAGATAAGACTCCAATGTCTGGTTTGTTCTCTCAGTTTGTCCATTGGTCTGAGGATGAAAAGCCGAGGAGAAAGACAATTGAACACCCAGTTTAGAACAAAAAGTCCTCCAAAATCTGGAAACAAACTGGACTCCTCTGTCAGACACAATGTTCTCAGGAATGCCGTGTAACCGAACCACATGCTGAAGGAACAAAGGCACCAATTCAGAGGAGGAAGGCAACTTAGGTAATGGCACAAGATGTATCATTTTGGAAAACCTATCACAAATCACCCAGATAACGGTCATTCTCTGAGAAACAGGGAGGTCGGAAATGAAATCCATAGAGATATGGGTCCATGGTCTCTTGGGCACAGGCAATGGCATCAACAAACCACTAGAGCGAGAGCAAGGCTTGGAGCGAGAGCAAGTCCCGCAGGACTGCACAAATTCCCTGACGTCACGAGACAAAGTAGGCCACCAAAAGGAACCGACTAACCAAGTCTCTGGTACCAAAAATTCCGGGATGACCGCCAACGCGGAACAATGAATCTCAGACATCACACTCTTTTTCCACCGTCTGGGACAAACAATTTCCCAATAGGGCAGCGCTCGGTTTATCCTCCTGACACCCTTCCAGAGCCAGTCTCAAATTGGGCGAGATGGCGGAAAGAACTACACCCTCTTTCAAAATAACAGCAGGATCAGATAACTCAGGAGAGTCCGCAAGAAACTCCTCGAGAGGGCATCCGCCTTAACATTCTTAGTGCCAGGAAGAAAGGAAACCACAAAATTAAAACGTGTGAAAAACAAGGCCCACCTGGCCTGTCTAGGATTAAGTCGCTTGGCTGATTCCAGATAAACCAGATTCTTATGGTCCGTGAGGACCACCACCTGATGTTTGGCTCCCTCCAGCCAATGTCTCCACTCTTCAAAAGCCCACTTCATGGCCAATAACTCCCGATTACCCACGTCATAATTACGTTCAGTTGGAGAAAATTTTCGAGAGAAAAAGGCACAAGGGTTACTTTTAGAGGTCTCTGGATCTCTTTGGGACAAAACGGCACCTGTCCCCAATTTCAGAGGCATCAACCTCCACCTGAAATGGTAGAGAAACATCAGGCTGCCGTAGAACAAGAGCAGAAGTGAATCTCTGCTTAAGTTCCTGAAACGCAGAGACTGCCTCAGGAGGCCAATTCACCACATCAGAACCCTTTTGGTCAAATCAGTCAATGGTTTAACAATAACAGAGAAATTACCAATAAATTTACGATAAAAATTGGCAAAACCCAAGAATCTTTGAAGAGCCTTTAATGAAGTAGGTTGGACCCAATCACAGATGGCCTGAACCTTGACCGGGTCCATTTCAATAACAGATGGGGACAAAATGAATCCCAGAAATGAGATCCTCTGTACGCCAAAAAGACACTTTGATCCCTTCACATACAGAGCATTCTCTCTCAAAATCTGGAACACAGTCCGAACATGTTTCACATGAGAGTCCCAGTCATTGGAAAAAATCAAGATATCATCCAAATAAACAATCAGAAATTTATCCACAAAATCCCTGAAAATGTCATTCATGAAGGACTGGAAGACGGAAGGAGCATTAGTGAGCCCAAAGGGCATCACTAGGTACTCAAAATGCCCCTCTGGGGTATTAAATGCCGTCTTCCATTCATCCCCGTGCTTAATGCGAATAAGGTTATAGCCCCCCTGAGGTCAAGCTTGGTAAACCAAGTAGCACTTTTCACCCTGGAAAACAGGTCAGAAATCAAGGGTAACGGATATTGATATTTCACAGTGATATTGTTCAAGAGACGATAATCAATACACGGCCTTAATGAACCATCCTTTTTGGCCACAAAGAAAAAACCGGCACCCAAGGGTGAAGAGGATGGTCTGATATGACCCTTCTCCAATGACTCCTTGATATAAGACCGCATAGCGTCATGTTCAGGTACAGACAAGTAAAAAGGCGACTTTAGGAATTTACTACAGGCACTAATTCAATAGCGCAGTCATAGCTCCTATGGGGGGGCAAGGATGCAGATTTACTTTCGCTAAACACATCAGAAAAATCAGTCAAAAAGTCAGGAACATCCTGAGCCTGGGGGAGGCAGAAAAAACAGGAGTGTTGGTATTAACACATTGGCAGCCCCAACTGGTTACAGACACAGATTTCCAATCCAAAACAGGATTATGAGACTGTAACCAAGGGAAACCCAGTACGATAATGTCATGCAGATTATACAGCACCAAAAATTTGCAACTCTCCTGATGATCAGGTTCAACCCTCATTATCACCTGAGTAGAGAACTGAGGTTTATTCTCAGCCAAAGGGTAGAATCGATCCCCAGTAGGGGAATAGACTTCCGTAGGGGTATCAAGGGAAACCCACAACGTTTAGCAAAATCAAAATCCATCAGGTTAATAGCTGCTCCCGAATCAACGAAAGCCTGAGCAGAAAATGTGGACAGGGAGCAAATCAGGGTAACAGTCAACAAAAATTTAGTCTGAACACTACCCAAGACAACTGAGCGTGCAAAACGTCTTCCCCGCTTAGGGCAGACTGAAATAGCATGAGAGGCATCACCACAGTAGAAACATAACCCATTGCGTTTTCGAAACTCATGACGCTGTGCCCCAGAAGCCACTCTATCACACTGCATGGTTCAGAAGCTGGTTCACAAGGCAACACTATTCCACGCATACCCTCTACGCTCACGCAAACGTCTGTCAATTTGAATCGCTAATGACATAGAATCATTGAGACCAGAGGGACAGGGAATCCCACCATAACATCCTTTACATTCTCTGACAGACCCTTCCGAAAAAGGGCTGCCAAAGCATCGTCATTCCATTTGGTCAGGACTGCCCACCTTCGGAATCTCTGACAGTAAACTCAGCGTCCTCAAGCCCCTGATTTAATGCCAACAAGGCTTTTTCAGCTTGATCAGTGACATTAGGCTCATCGTACAATAACCCCAGAGCCTGAAAAAATGCATCAACATTACTCAAAACAGGATCCCCAGGTGTCAGGGAAAAAGCCCAATCCTGAGGATCGCCGCGCAGGAGAGAGATGACAATTTGAACCTGCTGTACTGCGTTCCCTGAGGACTTAGATTTCAAGGCAAAAAACAACTTACAGTTATTTTTGAAATTCAGAAATTTAGCTCGATCCCCAAAAACAAATCTGGCATGGGAATCCTAGGTTCCACAACTGGCAACCTAGCAAGATAGGTAGCAATACTCCGAACTTCAGTGGCAAGCTGATCCACACGGCCAGACAACTGTGCAAACTCCATGAGAGAAAAAAAAAAAAATCCTCAGCATCCAGAGAAAAGAGGGAAGAAAAAAAAAAATCTCTGACAACTCTGACAACTTTTTTTTTTTTTTTTACACTATCTTTCCCTTCTGTGAGTACCAAAATAATATTCAGTTAGCCGGTGATACTGTTATGATTTGGTAGCTGAGGAGAGCAGGCAAAAAAGGAAATACACCAGAGAGGTTGGAATCTACTGGATTGCAGTACCCTGACTAACCACCACAACTTAAGGCAGCCGTGGAGCGTAACTACGTTGGTCCTAGACGCCTCATCACAGCCTGAGAAGCTACTACACCTAAAGATAGAAAGAGGAAAACTATCTGCCCGGAGCAGATCCCCAAAGAACATAGGAAGCCCCCAAACATGTAATGGCGGTTAGACAAGAGGAAATACAGACCACAGAAGAAAATAGTATGAGCAAACGTTGGGGCCCAACTTCCTAAATAGAAAAGGATAGGAAGGACACTTACTGCAATCCAAAAAACCCTAAAAATACCAACTCACTAATTGCAAAAACACCTGAGATACACGACCTCTACCACCTAAATTGTTCTCTGGTGTAACAAAACTAAACAGCAGCCACTGAAAAAACTGGAAAAGGCAAATGAACAAATAACAGTGGCTCAACTAAACTGAGAGGAGCACAAGCCCCCGGAGGGGACCCTGGCGACCTCCACAGAAGTGCAGGACAAAATGCAAAAAGCAAGCACAAAAAATAAAAGAGAAAATATCTATCTGTTAGAGAAGATGCAGGCAAGACAAAGCAAGCTTCCAAGTGAACAGGAACCAAAGTGAGACAGAACAATTGATCACGGCAACCCTGATGGGAGGGAACCTCCCTTATATAAGACCAGTCTGTAACACTGATTCGCCAATCTTCACAATCTTCATTGAATAGTTCAGTACGTTTGTAACCCAGATTTGCTCAGAATTCATTTCACCATCACACGGTTCAATGTCACTTTGCGCAAACTCAGATGGCCATTCTCTGACCTAGTGCCTGCTTTAGATCAATGGATAGTTTTTTCTGCTTTGGGGTATTGTATATGATCGACGATTCATCACTAACAGAATGAGACGTTTGAGAGGGCAGGTAAGAGAAATATTGTACTCACTCTGGTGGTCTACTCAGGTGGGGTGGAACGATTCAGCTTTGAAAAGTTTGTTTCTTGCAGGGCTAGGTGAAAGGGTTAAAGATTTGCTGATTGCTTATCCCTTACCTGGTAACTTGCAGTAGGCTATGCAATTATCTATACGGGTGGATAGGAAACTGGTGCAAGGGTTAATGAGAGTAAATCCTCTGCCATGTCAGCTCCAAGTCTTGAGAAGGTCTGTACTACATTGGAGAGCCGATGGAGATTGGAGCGATGGCACCCCGCTCTCAGGAAAAAGACCGCAGGTTTTTGAAGGTTTGTGCTTTTATTGCGGCAAATCTGACCATTTCATTAAGAACTGTGTGCTTCGTATGAACAAAGAAAAAAACAAAGAGGTCAGTTTCCCCCGTATAGCCTGTTTAAACACTAAGGGTGTCTTTCTTTCTGCCTCTACTGCTGCTCAGGAAGAATTAATGGAATTTCGGGTATTTGTCGATTGTGGTTCTACTCTGAATGTGATTGATGGGGGATTCTTGGAAAAACTTAAATTAAAACCCAAACCTTTGTCATCCCCTATTGCCGTGGTTTCTGTTGATGGCTCCCTTGAAGAATGTTACTCACAAGGTCTGTGAATTTCCCCTCACTATTAATGGTATTCACCAAGAGAATTTGGATTTGGTAGTATTGAATAATTTGCCTTCTCCTGTGGTTTTGGGGTTACCCTGGTTAAAATTGCACAATCCTGTACTGGATTGGTCTACCAATGAAATTAAGTCCTGGAGCCCTAAGTTTATGACAAGTGTTGTAAGGGAGTATTGCTGCTGTGGATAAAGGGGAATACCTGTACCTATTCAGGATTTTTGGAAAGTTTTTTCTGCGAAGGAATCGCAGATTTTACCTCCCCATAGAGACTATGATTGTACTATTGAATTTGTCCTGGAGGACTCTTCCTAAAAGTCGTTTATTTAATCTTACTATTCCTGAGAGAAAGGCTTTGGAGGAATACATACAGACAAGCTTGGCCGCCGGTCACATTAGGCCTTCCAAGTCTCCTGTGGCTGTTGGATTTTTTTTTGTTAAAAAAAAGGACGGCGGTTTAGTCCTTGTTTGGACTTTGTGAGATTAATAAAATTACTGTACGCAATCCTTACCCACTGCCATTGATTCCTGATTTGTTTAACCAGTTAGCGGGGGCCAAGTGGTTCTCTAAAATTGATCTTCGGTGGGCATACAATTTGTTGCCATGAAGGAGGGTGACGAATGGAAGACTGCTTTTAACACTCCTGTGGGTCATTTTGAGAATCTGGTTATGCCTTTTGGTCTTACCAATGCTCCTGCATTTTTTCAGAATCTTATTAATGACATCCTTAGACCTTTGATCGGCAAAAATGTGGTTGTGTATTTGGATGACATTTTGATTTATTTCCGGATCTGGAGTCTCATTGGCGGAGGTTCGTGAGGTATTACAGTTATGATTGACAATTCGCTTTTTGCTAAGCTGGAGAAATGTGAGTTCGTGTACAGAGAATTAGTTTTTTGGGCTACATTATCTCCAGCGAAGGTTTTGAGATGGACCCGGTGAAAGTTCAAGCTGTGCAGGAATGGCCTAGGCCTATTGGTTTGAAATCGTTACAGAGGTTTTTGGGTTTCGCCAATTATTATAGAAAATTCATTAAAAATTTTTCTATTATTGTCAAACCACTGACCGATCTCACCAGGAAAGGTGCTAATGCGGTTCAGTGGACTACTGAGGCCATTGTAGCTTTTGTGTTTCTAAAGGAAAGGTTCAGCTCTGCTGCCATCCTTATGCAGCCTGATGTGACTAAACCATTTTTGGTTGAGGTTGATGCTTCTTCTGTGGGGGTCGGCGCGGTGTTGCCTCAGGAAAACAGGGATGGAGTACATCCCTGTGCCTTTTTTTCAAAAAAATTTTCTGAGACTGAACTGAATTATGATATTGGTAATCGGTAATTGTTGGCTATTAAACTCGCATTTGAACACTGGCGGCATCTCTTGGTAGGTGCTGAATTTCCCATTCAGGTTTTCACTGATCATAAAAATCTGATCTATCTTGATGCTGCCAAACGCTTGAATGCCCGTCAGGCTAGGTGGGCACTGTTTGTCTCACGGTTTAATTTTTCCGTCACTTACATCCCAGGTACTAAGAATGTTAAAGCCGATGCTTTGTCTCGCAACTTTTCTCCCATGGTTGGTGCTGAGGAGGAGGAGAACATTTTACAAGAAGGAGTTGTGATTGCTGCTTTGGACTCTGTGTTGGAAGAGGAGATTCTTAAAGCACAGGAGAATGCCCCATCTAACACTCCCCATGGGAGGTTGTTTGTGCCTGGGACCTTTAGGAGAGATTTGTTTGTTGAGTGTCATGAGTCTCGGTTGGCAGGTCATCCTGGAATCTCTGAGACCAAGAGACTTGTGGGTCGCAGTTTTTGTTGGCCGGGATGGCAGAAGGAAGTCATTAAGTGGGTGCGTCAATGCAGTGTGTGTGCTAGATCTAAGTCTTCACATACTCCTGCTGCGGGGTTGCTTTGCCCTCTGGAGATCCCTAGTGCACCTTGGACACATTTGGCTATGGACTTTATTACTGACCTTCCCCCTCTGAGGGTTTCACTGTCATCTGGGTGGTGGTGGACCATTTTAGCAAGATGTGTCACTTGGTTCCTTTCATCAAACTGCCCTGCGCTAAGACTCTCGCTAAGGCCTTTGTCAAGGAAATTGTCAGACTACATGGCGTTCCTACTGACACTGCCACTTGCTGAATTTGCTCTTAACAACCATACATCCTCTTCTGCTGGTTGTTCGCCTTTTTTTTGTTGCACTGGGAGACATCCGTTGTTTGGGTCATTCTCCAAATTGGTATCGGCCGTGCCTGAAGAGGAGAATTTTTTCCGGTGATTTGGAGAGAGTTTGGACGGATGTACGTGGTAATCTTCAGGAGGCTAACAGAAAATCTAAAAGGTACTTTGATAGGAAACGGCAAGAGGTTTTGTTTGCTATTGGTGACATGGTTTGGTTGTCCTCTAAGAATCTGCGGTTGAGGATTCCTTCTAAAAAATTGGGTCCCAAGTTTGTAGGGGCCTTTAAGGTGCTTCAGGTTGTTAACCAATCGGCTGTTAGGTTGGAGGTTCCTACCTCCTGGAAGATTAATCCGGTGTTTCATGTGTCTTTGTTGAAAAGAGCTGATGTGTCGGATGGAGACGCCTCGGCCACTGTTCCTCCGGTGGTGGAGGACGGGGAATATGAAATTTCCCGCATCCTAAATTCTAGACGGTATAGAGGGAGTTTGCAGTATCTCGTTGCTTGGAAGGGTTTTGGACCCGAGGATAACTCATGGGTGAGGGCGAATGATGTTTCTGCGTCCAGACTTTTCAGAGCGTTTCACAAGAGGTTTTCGGGTAAGCCTGGGCCTAGGGGATCCGGAGGATACTCTTAGAAGGGGGGGTACTGTTAGAACTCTCCTGTTAGGTTTTTTCTATCTTGCTGGTCACATGACTTTTTTTGCCTATTTAATCCTGCTCCGCCCTTCTGGCTTTGCTGGACTTCATTGTAATTTCTACTCTTAAGCTAGCCAGGTGCTTTGTTCCTTACTCAATTAGTTTTGCTTGGTCTTCGGACCTCTATGTTCTATGTTGTTTGTTTGTCTTTTACTGCTACAACTTCTGTTAGGAGGTGTCCATCTTTTCTCCCAGTCCCTAGTTCTTGTAGGGATCCCTCCCTCGCATCTATAGGTCTTCGTACAGACTAGCTGAGGACGGTAGCGGGTCTGATAGCAGGATCTGGTTCCCCGTTACATCGTAGGGATCTAGCTTACCGTATATACTCGTGTATAAGCCGAGATTTTCAGCACCTTTTTTTGTGCTGAAAATGCCCCTAGGCTTATACATGAGTCATAGGGCAGAAACCAGCGGGGGAGAGGATGCAGCTGCAGGAGCCGGTGGCTGGGACATCTTACTCACCCTCCCCGTGCCATCGCTGAACGTCCCTGCAATCCTGCGTTCTCCCCGGCTCCCTGCAGCTCTCCAGCGCTGAGCGGTGACGTAATACCCACTCATTAAGGTCATGTAATATGGATGTGACGCCACTCCCATGGGTGTGGCCTCCATATTCATGTATTATAATAAAGTGTGCAGCTTTTTTTAGTTAGCTCTTTTTTACACTTTGCTTTGTTCTCTGAGCAAATCCCTCTGAAAAGGAGAGAGTAACAGTAAGACACAATCAGCTTCTGTTAGCTGGACTGTGTCCTCTATGATCTGCTTATTACAGCAATGGTAGCTGCGATAAGCCTATGACAGCTTATCCCCATATCTTAACAGCTGACACATGGAAATCTCAATGCTTGCAACACAGTCTGTTTCTATAGCGCGGCCATAAAACAGGCAGTGCTATAGAATGGTCAGCTAATGGCCCTATAAAATGGGGTATCAGTGATCATTTGGGGGTTAAACAGGAAAAAAGCTAAGCAATTTGCATCATTTTGTGTCTAGTTGCATCCAGTGCCAAACAGAAACAGTATCTTTCAACAATTGGAAATTATAGGCCAGTAAGTCTAACCTCTATTGTGGGTAAAATATTTGAAGGGTTTCTGAGGTATGTTATTCTGGATTATCTCAATGAGAATAACTGTTTAACTCCATATCAGCATGGGTTTATGAGGAATCGCTCCTGTCAAACCAATCTAATCAGTTTTTATGAAGAGGTAAGCTATAGACTGGACCAAGGTGAGTCATTGGACGTGGTATATCTTGATTTTCCTAACCTTTTGATACTGTACCACAAAATGAGAATGCTGGGTCTAGGGGAAAATGTGTGTAAATGGGTAAGTAACTGGCTTAGTGATAGAAAGCAGAGGGTCATTATAAATGGTATATTCTCAAACTGGGTCGCTGTGGCTAGCGGGGTACCGCAGGGGTCGGTGTTGGGACCTACTCTCTTCAATATATTGCTTAACGATCTGGTAGAGGGTTTACACAGTAAAATATTGATATTTGCAGGTGATACAAAACTATGTAAAGCACTCAATACAAAAGAAGACAGCATTCTGCTACAGATGGATCTGGATAAGTTGGAAACTTAAGCCGAAAAAAGAATCAATATCACCATTACACACTGAACGGGAAACCATTGGGTAAATTTGACATGAAGAAGGACTTGGGGATCCTAGTTAATGATAAACTTACCTGGAGCAGCCAGTGCCAGACAGCAGCTGCCAAGGCAAACAGGATCATGGGGTGCATTAAAAGAGGTCTGGATACACATGATGAGAGCATTACACTGCATCTGTGCAAATCCCTGGTTAGACCGCGCATGGAGTACTGTGTACAGTTTTTGGGCACCAGTGCTCAGGAAGGATGTAATGGAACTAGAGCAAGTACAAAGGAGCGCAACAAAATTAATAAAGGGGATGGGGAACTACAATACCCAGAGCAGTTAGGAAAATTAGGATTATTTAGTCTAGAAAAAAGACAACTGAGGGGCCATCTAATAACCATGAATAAGTATATAAGGGGACAATACAAATATCTCTCCGAGGATCTGTTTATACCTAGGAAGGTGACGGTCACAAGGGGGTATTCTCTGCGTCTGGAGGAGAGAAGGTTTTTCCACCAGCAAAGAAGAGTGTTATGATTTGGTAGCTGAGGAGAGCAGGCAAAAAAGGAAATACACCAGAGCAGTTGGAAACTATGAGATTGCAGTACCCTGACTAACCACCACAACTAGAGGCAGCCGTGGAGCGTTCCTACGTTGGTCCTAGACGCCTCGTCACAGCCTGAGAAACTAACTACACCTAAAGATAGAAAGAGGAAAGCTATCTGCCCCGGAGCAGATCCCCAAAGAACATAGAAAGCCCCCAAACATGTAATGGCGGTTAGACAAGAAGAAATACTGACACAGACAGAAAATAGTATGAGCAAACGTTGGGGCCCAAACTTACTAAATAGAAAAGGATAGGAAGGGCACTTACTGCAATCCCAAAAAACCCTGAAAAGCACCAACTCTACTAATTTCAAAAACACCTGAGATCACACGACCTCTACCACCTAAATTAGTTCTCTGGTGTAACCAAAAACAAAACAGCAGCCACTGAAAAAACTGGAAAAAGCAAATGTACAAACATCAGTGGCTGAACTGAACTGAGAGGGCAAAAGCCCCCAGAGGGGACCCTGAAGGCCCCCACAGAAGTGCAGGACAAAATGCAAAAATCAAGCACAAAAACAAAAAGAAGAAAATGTCTATCTGTTAGCAGGAGATTCAGACACGACACAGCAGGCTACCAAGAAAACAGGAATCAAGGATTGAGACCAGAACAATTGATCACCGGCAACCCTGATGGAAAGGCGACTCCCTTATATAAGACCAGTCAGTAACACCTGATTCCCAATCCTCACAATCTTCACTGGACAGTCCAGTACCGTTTGTAACCACCAGAGGGAGCTTCTGCTCAGAACTCATTTCCAGCCTATTCACAACAGTACCCCCCCCTTGAGGAGGGGTCACCGAACCCTCATTTGAGCAACCAGGTCGGTCAGGATGAGTTCTATGATACGCACGGATGAGTCTCCTAGCATGGATGTCCGAAGCAAACACCCAAGAATTGTCTTCCTGACCATAACCTCTCCATTTAACCAAATACTGGAGTTTCCGTCTAGAAAAACGAGAATTCAATATTTTCTCAACCACATACTCCAGATTGCCCTCAACCAAAACAGGGTCAGGAGGCACAGTAGTAGGAACCACTGGCTCAACAAACCTCTTCAACAAGGACTTGTGGAACACGTTATGGATCTTAAATGTCCCTGGAAGAAGCAAACGAAAAGAAACAGGATTAAGAATCTCCATGATCTTATAAGGTCCAATGAACCTAGGCTTGAATTTAGGAGATGCCACTCTCATAGGAATATTTCTTGAGGACAACCAGACCAAGTCCCCCACTTTAAACCGAGGACCATCAGTCCTATGCCGGTTAGCAAACCGCTGGACCCTCTCCTGAGAGAGGGACAACCTCTCCACTACCTGGTCCCAAATCTGTTGCATACGCTCCACAACAGAGTCAACACCTGGACAGACAGAAGCCTCCGTCTGTCCTGAAGAAAATCGAGGGTGAAACCCAGAATTACAGACAAATGGAGACATCAAAGTGGCAGAGCTAGCCCTATTATTAAGAGCAAACTCAGCCAAAGGCAAAAAAGAGACCCAGTCATCCTGATCAGCAGACACAAAGCATCTTAGATAAGTCTCCAATGTCTGGTTTGTTCTCTCAGTTTGACCATTGGTCTGAGGATGAAACGCCGAGGAGAAAGACAATTGAACACCAATTTTAGAACAAAAGGTCCTCCAAAATCTGGAAACAAACTGGACTCCTCTGTCAGACACAATGTTCTCAGGAATGCCGTGTAAATGAACCACGTGCTGAAGGAACAGAGGCACCAATTCAGAGGAGGAAGGCAACTTAGGTAATGGCACAAGATGTATCATCTTGGAAAACCTATCGCAAATCACCCAGATGACAGTCATTCTCTGAGAAACAGGGAGGTCGGAAATGAAATCCATAGAGATATGGGTCCATGGTCTCTTGGGCACAGGTAATGGCATCAACAAACCACTAGAACGAGAGCAAGGCTTGGAGCGAGAGCAAGTCCCGCAGGACTGCACAAACTCCCTGACATCACGAGACAAGGTAGACCACCAAAAGGACCGACTAACCAAGTCTCTGGTACCAAAAATTCCGGGATGACCGGCCAACGCGGAACAATGAATCTCAGACATTACACTCTATTTCCACTGGTCTGGGACAAACAATTTCCCAACAGGGCAGCGCTCGGGCTTATCCTCCTGACACCCCTCCAGAGCCAGTCTCAAATTGGGCGAGATGGCGGAAAGAACTACACCCTCTTTCAAAATAACAGAAGGATCAGATAACTCAGGAGAGTCCGCCAGGAAACTCCTCGAGAGGGCATCCGCCTTAACATTTTTAGTGCCAGGAAGAAATGAAACCACAAAATTAAAACGTGTGAAAAACAAGGCCCACCTGACCTGTCTAGGATTAACAAGTATTCAAGCAGCTGACAGCACTCGGGAGTTAGCACGGATGCACGTTCAGGCGTTCAAGGATCTTGATAAAGGCCTGAATATGGCCGAAACGTCGTATTTTATGGTGGCTGAATAAAGACTTGTTATACTTCACCTGGATTGGATGCTGTTCCTATTTTTTCGCTGTCTAGGATTAAGTCGCTTGGCAGATTCCAGATAAACTAGATTCTTATGGTCCGTAAGGACCACCACCTGATGTTTGGCTCCCTCCAGCCAATGTCTCCACTCTTCAAAAGCCCACTTCATGGCTAATAACTCCCGATTACCCACGTCATAATTACGTTCAGTGGGAGAAAATTTTCGAGAGAAAAAGGCACAAGGGTTACTTTTAGAGGTCTCTGGATCTCTTTGGGACAAAACGGCACCTGCCCCAATTTCAGAGGCATCAACCTCCACCTGAAATGGTAGAGAAACATCAGGCTGCCGTAGAACAGGAGCAGAAGTGAATCTCTGCTTAAGTTCCTGAAATGCAGAGAGTGCCTCAGGAGGCCAATTCACCACATCAGAACCCTTCTTGGTCAAATCAGTTAATGGTTTAACAATAACAGAGAAATTACCAATAAATTTACGATAAAAATTGGCAAAACCCAAGAATCTTTGAAGAGCCTTTAATGAAGTAGGTTGGACCCAATCACAGATGGCCTGAACTTTGACCGGGTCCATTTCA
>JARQOD010002197.1:43249-81749 GCA_033576555.1 Oophaga sylvatica
GCACCCCCCTTGTATAAGGCTCTGCTACCACCCTGTATCTGGTCCACCCCCCCCCTCGCTGTGCTCCCCCTTTTCCCCCAACTTACCTCTTGGGTCCGTGTGAATTCCCGGCATCCGGGGGGGCCCCGCGGCGCTTCCTCCTTTGTGGTGCGGTAAAGTGTACCCCCTTTTTAAGGTTGTTGGTGCCCGCTTTGGGAGTGGCTTGGGTCCATTTCATCCCCTTAAAATGGGGGTTTTAAATGTCCCCGCTCGCAGGGATAAAGCCCCCGGGCCCGGGGACGGGATCCCAGCGGGAGGTGATTTCTTTTATAAAAGCGGGTGTAGCTGCCCACTACGCGACAGCCTTTGGCTCATGTGGGTCAGCATTGTGCCGGGGTTTCCGGGGGCCCCCGGGGAACCCAGAATGCTGGGCCCCGGTCGGGGGCCGAAAGACCGGAAGTTGGGGGCCCCCTGTTTAGGTTTTCGGTTTTGGGTGGGCCAAAGGGCAAAGTCTGTAGCTTGTTTTCGTAAAAAAAACTAAACTTTTTGTTGTTTGAATTTTTTTTTTTTCCCCTTTTCCCCCGGAAAGCGGGGTCTGTTTTTGCAATGTTGTTGGGGTTTATGTTTCTTTATGACAGCCGTAAGAAAAAAACCCCCTTTTTGGGTAAAAGAAGTGCGGGAAAAATCCAGAAAGAAGTGTGATGGCTGGGGAAAAAACAAAAAAGTCCGGGTCAAGGCCCCAAAAAAATTTAAAATGGGGGTTTTTGGAAAAAATGTCGGGTGACCCAGGTCCTTGTCCAAACCCGAGCAAAAGCAGTAGCCCAAAATAGCAGTAGCTGGAAAACCCAGGAGACAACTTAGTGTTTTTTTAAAACAAAGGAAAACAGCAGCAGCAGATTGTTTTTTTGAGGAGATTCATGGCTGGGGGAGCTTGACCCCAATTTATGTGATTTTTCTGTCCGGTAGGCGGTAGGAGGGGCCCCTTTTTAAAAGACTCCCCGGTGGGCGACATGAGGCTTTTTTTAGTGTTGAGCGATTTTGGGGCCCCCATCTAAAAAATTTTTGGGGGGGGAAAGGTATGCCGATTCACTAAAAAAAGGCGTTCCCCGGGGGCCGTACCCGGGAAATCCCTGTAAGGGTTGGGAACAAAATCGCAACTAAAAACAAACCCCTTTTTTTTCTTGTAACATAAATTACACCATAGAATCATTAATTATAATTTTTGTCTTGTGAAATTTTATTTTTATATATTTTAAAAAATTTTTTTATGTATGTTTTTTAAAAACTCCCGTAAATTCTCTGATTCAATTTCCGGTAAAAAAGGTTTGTGAAAAAACAGAAGCCCCCCCCCTGAAATGACTTTGGGGGACATAGGGGGTTTAAACCTGTCTTTTTTGTTTTTGGGAATTGATTTGCACAAAAAAATTACCAGTTATGTGTGCAAAAAAATTTAAAACCCGTGGGGGGTTTAAATTTAAAACGTAAATTTTGTTGTAAAAAAAACGGATTTTTTTTTTACTTTTTTCCCTTTTTTAAATTAAAACCCCACAGGTGTTTTTTTTTCCCCCAAAAATGCTGATGAAAAATTTTTTGTGGGAAAACAGATAGAAAAGGGGCATGAAAAGAAGGGTTTTAAAAATTTGTACACCCAAATGTCATTTATGCGGGTTCTGCATTTTCAAAAACCGTCAAAATTAAAATTTTGGGATTTTACTTGTTTTTGAGTGTATGAACTATAAATATAAATTTTTATTTTATGTGTCCAAAATTTAAAGCTTTTATTTATATATGAGGTGTAAAATTTTTTTTAAAAAAAAAGCGGGGGTCCCCCCCTATTTTCGAACCGGGAAAACAAAGCCGCAAAGGGGCGAAAATAATAGCCAGGAGGGACCTTTTTTTGGGGGCCCCCCCCGGGTACTAAAATTCCCCCGGGGCACCCAAAAAAAAAAAATCTATAATTGATTCGCCCTTTTGGCACTTTGCCCGTTTTATTCCCTTTTTTTCCCCCGCGGTGGGGAAAGGGTTAAAATGGGGGGTTTAAAAAAAACTTTTTAAATTTAAAAAGGGGGCCTTAAGCCGGTTTAATTGGAGTGTCAATTAGAAAACTATCAAAATTTTTAATCCCATTGCTGAATAAAAAAAAAAACACCATTTAATTAAAAAACATTTTTTTAAAAAAAGGGCCTGTATTTGACCATCTTTTATTTGCTGCAAAAACCATTTCCCGTAATAAAAATTAAAAAAAAAAAGCAAAAAAATTTTTTTACTATCCAAGGGGTCAGGTCCCCCCGGGGTAACCTTGAAAAAGGGGGTTTAAGGTTTCTGCAAGGGGGGGCCCGCTAATGCTGCGCCTCACAGTTAAAAAACCCAATTTTTTTTGGTTTTTTCCTGGGGGAGAGGAAGTGGAAAGCTTAATTGATTTTTTTTTTCCCCCCTTTATTCAGGTCAGCCGGGACAAAACAGTGAGTAGGGGATTGATTAAAAAAAATTTGGGGTTCCCTTCGAAAAAAAAAAGGGTGGGGCCCCCTATTTTTTTTAACCACCAAAAAAAATGCGCTGCTGGGCCCCGGGTATTAAAAGTAAGGGCCCCCATGGTTTTGGCCCTCAACAGCTGATAACCGGTTTTAAGCACCCCACTTTCGCTAAAAAAGAGGGCCCAAATTGGGGCCTTTCCCGGTCTTCACACTCCCCTGTAGGGTGGAAGGGGGGGAAAAAGGGGGTTAATGTCACTTTGATTGCACGGTGAAAAAACCCCGGGTTTAAAATGGAGAGGTGTAAATAGACACCGATCCTTATTAACCCCAAAATTTTAAAAATTTAAAAAAAAAAAAAAAAGAAAAAGTTTTTAAAATGAAAAAAAAGGACAAAATTTTTTCTTTTAATTTTATTACCCCTCCCCTGGCCCATCGTTCCCCTGAAAAAAAAAAAAAAAAAAACCCAAAAACAGTATCCACCTTCCGCGCAGCCTAGTAACGACAGCCCCCACGACCAGCCTGCTACATCGCAATGACGGCGAGCTGTCTCGCAAAAGCACACAGTTTATGTTTCCCCCCCGGTGCGATCGGCGCGCTTTACCCCGGGTTACCGCATCACTGCATTATCGGGGAAAAAAAATGCATGTGACCGCCGGGGGGGGAGTGGGGGCCATGAAGCATCCCCCCGTGAACCGGGATTTCTGCCCGGTAAGGCCCGGGCTCCCGACGACCCACCGACGGACACTGACGTGACAGTGACAACCATTCGGTATCGAAAACGAAATTTGGAAAAAAAAGTATCGAAAGGCCGTAGAGTAAATGGCCCATACCCTACTTGGGGTTGTTCGCCCCACTTTTTAAATTTTTTTTTAAAAAGACGCTGAAAAAGGGTTTTAAAAACCGCCGAGCCGTAGGGTTTTGGGTCATAATTAAAGGGGGCCAAAAGGCCTAATTGTTTTGGCTTACAGGCAAAAGAATGTGTAAAAAAAAAAAAAATTTTGGGGGCTTGGGGGGACAAGAGTCGGGGGAAAAGGATCCCCCGTGGGCTATCACCTGCAAACCCCCTTTTGAAGAAACCCAATGTATTTAAAATTTCCAACAATTTTTTTGTAAAACCCCAAAAATTGACTTTTTTTTTTGTTTTTGGTTTTGGTTTTGTGTTTTTTCTGGTGGGGGAAAAAGAAAATTCATCCATTTAAATAGTATGGTCGAAATGTGACTTGAAATGGTGTTGTTTTTGTTTTTTGTGATGATAGAATTGTGTATTTTTTCTATAACCGTTTCTTGACTTCAAGGGAAATGGGGGGGCTGTGGGTTAAATGAAGGACATGGGTAAATCAAAAATTTTCAAGGGCCCGGGGAAAAATTTTCCCTTTGGTGGATTTTTTGGGGTAGGGAAAATTTGGACCCGGCTGAAAGAAACAGGAGTCCGGTTTTCCCAGCTTTTCATGCCTTTCTGTGTGTTAAAAGGGGGAAAATCGACCGGGGCCAAATTTTACTCCTCCTTGGGGAGCAGCAAAGGGGGGAGCCTTGTGTGTGACCATCTTGGGGGGGATTGCAGGGGAAATTTTTTGTTTTTGTTTGGGGGGTTTTGGTCAAAAATTAAAACTTTCCACATGTTTTTCCCTAACCATGCTTTTTGGTGTATGTACCCCGGAGATGAGGGGTTCGGGTATGGCCCTGGTCCATGCGTTTTCAAAGGCAAGGCCGCGGACAAGAGCAACCACTGACCCCCTTTTTCCCCCCCCCCCCAAATTTTTATTGCTGCCCCCATTCAAAAGGGTTAAGACGAGACTCTACCCCACAGATAGTAGACGAGTTGTAAGAACCCATTTGGCACCATTTCCGGCCTGAGCAGATTTTGGGTTCCCCGGGTCCGGAACCGATATATTATGGTCAAAGGTTGGGGGTCGACATTTCCTTGGGAAGGAATCACTCTTTCGGGGGGCGGGAAAAAAGGGGTTGGGGGGCCCCAAATTTAAAGGGAGAAGGCTGCGGGGCCTCCGTGGTATAATTTGATAGATATTTTGGGCCAGGCATATAGTGTATTGAGGAAATGGGCGTAGATGGGGGGCCCGTTGTTTTTCTAACGACCGCTTGCGGGTGCCCAAAAAGGGGGCAAAGTTTGGGGTTTAAAAAAATGAATGGTCTGCAAAACTGGTTCTAGTCGGGGGTTTTTGGTGACCTCATGGGGCAACACTCCTCTCAATTGATCCTGGGAAGATTTTTTATCGTGCTTTTCCCGGGATGCTAAAGATTTCTGGGGGCCAGAGTGGATTGAGAGGGCCCCCAAAATAATAATTTTCTGGGGTTTGGCATGGTCCGGTTTTTTGCCCCCAATTTTATAGGGGGATTTTTGTTTTTTTGGGATTGTGGGGGGGGCGGGTTTGATGCCTTTTAATAAAAGGGTTGCTTAAAAAGTCTTACCAATCTCGGTTTAAAAGGGGTTTATTTGTTTTGGGGAGAAAAAGAAAAAGTCATCCCCAAAAAAATTTGGGTAGCAGGCCAAGAAAAAATTTTGGGGTTATCAGTGGCCCAATCTAAAAAGGTTAATAAGATAACATTAAAAGCTAGCAAGAGTGGGGCTGCACCGGTTTCCCCTTTTTTGTTGGTGGTGCTTTTTTTAAAAGGGTTTTAAAAAGATAAAATGAGTTGGGGGATAAATTGTTGGTCCAGTCCTTGGTTGGACATCCCCTTCAATTTGGGGGCCATTGGGGGGGGAGCAAATAAAGAAGAGAATGCAGGGTTTTCATGGCACAAAAGGGGAAACAAAAGTGTATAGAACCCAAAAGCTGCGTGGGTAATTTAGAAGGGGGATAAAAATGTGGAGCCAGTGGCTGGTCTTTTCTTCAAAAGGGGTGCCTGAAAGAATATCATGAGGTCATTTTTCACTTTAACCGTTCCTACCAAAAACCCCGGGGGAGCTGTTTTTTTTAAAAGAGAGTGCAAGGAAAATCAACAGTGCCGTCCCTATGAGTGAAAAAGGTTTGGGATGGCTGGGTTTTGGCAACTGTCACTGACGTTTGAAGGAGGAGGGGGCCCCAGGTTTTTTTATTTCAGGAATGGGGGCCCGACAAGGGGAAAAGAACCCCCAGCCTGGTCAAAAGAGTGTAGCTCAGGAGGAAGGTTTTCCGAGCTTAAAGGGGGGAAAGGGGAGCTCACCAATGCCAGTGTGTGCGGGAGGGCCCGGGTAGCCAAGGGGGGGAAAAATTATGAGCGAGGCCCCATTCTCTCGCAATATTTGGGCATCGGGGCGAGCCTATAGGGTTCCAGACCCCCTTGGGGAAAAGGGTTCCGGGGCTAAATCCCAGGGGGACCAAGAATGATTGTAACCGGGGCCGGGGACAGAGTCCGGGGCAGGCGCGTAACGGGACTGTTACTTTAAAAGGGAAAACCAAAACCAAAGGGGGCCCGGGGAAAAGGGGACCAAAAGGCCAGTACAAAAGGGCAAGTTTTACAAAAGGGAGAGAACGGGGCCCCACCAATCAGTGGGGGAATCTGGGTGTCACCCTTTACCTCGTGCTCCGGAGGTAGCAACATCTTTGTAAAGGTCCAAATGATTTGTGTGTGTCTCCCTTTTACCCCAATGCCCCGGGGCCCCCTTGTCCTGCCCCTGCAATTACTGCCGGGGCTTTGCCCTTTCTGTGGAAGGGCCCAAATTTCTGCCAAAATTTAAAAACCCCTTAGTGTCTGATTGAGCGCTGGTCACCCGCCCGGGCAAGGGGCGTCAAACCCCCTTCCCCAAATCAATTTTCCCTGTAAAAACCCCTTAAAGGGGGGCCCCAGGCCCGGATGGCTGTTTGCCGTGCATCCCCCATTTGCCTATAGTAGTCCGGGTTTCCCCTTTCTGGGGGCCCAAAAAGTGAGCCACGCTTCAAGGGTCCAAAGTGCAGGGTCCCCCCTGTCTTTTGCGAAACCGATGGGTGGTTTTCTGCAACGCCCCAAAAATTAAAAATGGAGGATTTGATGACGCATCATTGTCTCATTAAAAGCTTGGTAAAGATACAACCCCTTGGGGTTTAAAGAGAGGTTACTGGAAATCCTTGTTTCGATGCAAAAAAACCCCAGCTGATGCCTTCAAAGGGGGGAACCTGGAGGAAGTGCTAAAAAAATCCAAAAAAATGAACATATCCTCAATTTAAACGAAAGATGGGAACAAAATAAAAAGGTTTTAACATTTTCATTTAGTTCCCAAAATGATAAAAGGGTTTTTTACAAAACTGGGGGGGTACTCACCCCAAGTCCTGACCTTATTTTTCGGAATATTCCCCTTTCCATAATCTACATTGGAAAATTTAAATCTCAAAATCATGTTTCTTTCCGTTATAACCTAGTTCCTTTCAACAATCGCACGGGAAACAAGGCAATCAATTTCCTATGTGCAAAGAAAAAAAGGGTTTGTGTTTAAAGTGTTGAACATGGAAAAAATAACTTATTTTCAAGGGGGAAACTTTTTATCACTTGTCCTTGCAGTTCTTTTTGTGTTCCTTTTTCATTTTAAATTTTTTGATTACCCTTCAAGGTGCTTACCCACAACTAAATAATTTTTAGGGGTTTAGTTTCCAGTTGTGTGGAGTTTCCCTTTTTTAATCACTCAGGGGCTCTGAAACCGACATGGCATCCGCTATCTATTCCAGACAGTTTTCTGTTCCAAAATTCAAATGGTGCCAATCCCCTCCGAGCCCAAACAGTAGTTTCCCAACATTGGGGGTATTGATGTCTCGGAGAAATTGTGCAACAAATTGTTTGGTCCTTTTCCCTTTTACCTTTGTGAAAATGCAAAATTGGGTAAAGCAACATTTTTGGGGATTGGTAAATTTTCTTTTTTCCTTCCAATTGTTTTAAATTCCGTGAAGCACCAAAAGGGTTATAAGTTATTGAAGTTTTTTCGAGCTTTTATGGGTTTGCAGTATTTAAAAATGGTTTTCTTTTGGGCTTTTCTGTGCTGGGCCTAAAGTCTTTCAATTGTGTGGGGCCCTTAAAAAAAAGTAGCTTTTGTAATTTTTTTTTAAAAACTGTAATAAAATTTTAAATCTTTAACTTCCTTAATGAAAAGATTATGTTTCGAAATTATGCTGTAAAAATGGACATTTGGTAAAGGGATTTATTAACTATTTTGTTGTTAAACTTTCAATTTTAAGAGTTATAAATTACGAAAAAGTTGAAAATTGCTACTTTTTGACAAAATTTAATGTTTTTACTTTAAAGTAAACAGTCTCAGAATCCTGGGATCCGTTGAAGCGTTCCAGAGTTTTGGGGCCACAAAAATGAAACTGAAAATTGAAAAATTTGGCCTGGTCATGATAGAGAAAACAGTTTTGGGTGGTGAAGGGGTTTTTTTGGGTTTTGTATTGGTTATTTTTGTTTTCTGTGTGAAGAATACCAGCGCAAAACCGGTGGAATCAGATGATTTTGCTTGCAAATTAAAACCTAAACAGAAAAAATTAAAACCTTTAGCTAACCTTTAAAAATGACTGATTCAAAATCACTCGATAAGTTCACAGTTACTTCTGTCTACCCTAATGGGCCCTATCATTTTGTCTTTCTAGGATCAGTTAGGGGGGAAGGCGTTATTGAAAAATCAAACAAATTTTAGTATGCGTCTTTAGATTGTTAATTTTACAGATTGTGAAGAAGAAATTTTCATCAGCTCTTTGTCATTATTTGATATGCACTTTTTTTTAAAATTAATGTGACACTAACCTTTTCTAATGAGCCGTTATGACTGTTATTTGATTTTGATTTAATATTAAATTTAAATTGTACTGTTTTAGGAAAACATCTTGCTATTTTCCGATGTTTGGGTTTTGTGAATTATTCCTAGTGCAATTTTATCTCTTTTTGTTGATTGTCACATAAGTAAAGTTGTAATTGGCCTTGGTGGCAAATTAGAGAAAAAAGTGTAACTTATACAGAATTCTGGGTTAGAATCTTTAGAAAGAGCTGGATTGAACTTCAATACTGTTATCCAAAGCTCTAATTTATTCATTTTTTTTATTTTTTTTTTTTTAATTAAAAAAACTTGGAAAACTTTTTTTAAAGCCAATTATGAATTTTTTGTACTACAGTTGGATAAATGTTGTGGTATATGCACAATTATTAGGCTAAATTGTATTTTTGATGATTAATTTTCTTATTGAACAAAATACAGTGCTGTGGGTCAGTCAAAAAGGTTGATAAAATTGAAACCTAAATTTAAGAAAGTAAAAAATGAGGTTTATCTTTCCTGGCAATACCTTTGGTGCAGAATTATTGGGCATCTATTAAGGTTAATTGCAGACTCTTATGAATAAATGAAAAAAGTATTTTTTTTTCCTTTCAATTGCTTATTTTAAGCTAAAAAAGGGAACCCGACGTTGAAACATGCTGCCCTCCCACGGGGCTTATGTAAGGCGCTGTATGATTTCAGCCAGTATGTGTAACTTGAAATGCTGCGGGGCCTCGTGAGAAATATTTTTTTTTAGGGGTGAGTGCACAGGAGACTAGTCGAACAGGGGGCTTGGCGGTTCCCCCCCCCATGCCCTGGGTGACGACTCTCCCCAAAGGACCGTGCAGGGAGAAACTGTCACTCCAGGGCAGTGGGCGTGGGGAAGACACCGGGCCCTCCTGTCGACTAGTTCTAGTACGTCTTTGTCTTGCCGATATTAAAACTATAATTTTCCATATGAAAATGACCCTCAAGGAATTTATTGGGGGTGTAGTGAGAATTTTGACTCAGAATTTTTTTACATTTTTTAAAACTTGGGGGTGTGAAAATAAATTTTATATTTTTTTCCCAAAGATGTTGCTTTCCCCCCAAAATTTCCCCCCAATTAACAAAAAAAAATGGACCCTGCGTTTTTAAAACTTTTTCCCGAAGTTCATCGATATTTGGTCATGAATGACTTTTTGGTGACAGCGGTATTATTCATGGCATTTAGAGTCTTCGTAGCCAAAGGGAGTGCTGGTATAGCCTTTTCTTTACGCGTTTTTTAGTATCAGCAAGCCATTCTCTGGGGTTTTTGGGGTGCGCAACTCCTGTCCCGAAAATCTCCGGAAAAATATCGTACATCCCAATTGTACTTTTGTCATCAATCTGGAATCTAAATGCCAGGTTTTCTTTCCAAAGTAATTTTTGTTATGATGTTAATGGGGGTTTTAGCAGCCCTTTGAAATAGAAACCCAAAAAGAATGCTGGTGCAGCCCTAAATTTTTGCTTAACCCGGGCCTTGATTTTTTACCCCTAAATTACTTTTTTTTTTTTCAAATTTTTAAAATTTTTTTACAGTATTTTTTATACGTTAATAAAAAAAATAAAAATATTTTAATCTTTATTTTTTGCGCCTCATATTTCCCCAGCGCTTTACGTTTAAAAAATTTCAAAAAACAAAGTCATAAAACACACGTTAAAAACGTAATTAAAGCAAAAAAAGGGCCTGCTGTGGGGGGTTTCAATCTAATGAGGTGGGGGAGATCAAAAACAGGTGTTATATACAATGGGGCATTTAAATTGGCCGCTTTTTTGGGAGGGAGGGATGGTGGAGATAGTGAAAAAGGGTAACCACACACACATTACATAGAATGACTTTGTTAGTGAATGTGATAGGCCCCCCTTGAAAGATGGTTTGAGGGAGCGCCTGAAACCAGCAAAATTGTGGATAGTCTTTTCTTGGGGTAGGGGCATTCCGGGATTGGCGCAGCGGGGGGAAAAATTTGGAGTCGGGGGGTGGGAGGTGGTTTTTGTGCAGAGGTTGTCAAAACGTTTGCAGGGGCAGCAGTCGGTTGGCGTAGTAGAAATGAGGGGGGAAAAAGTGGGGGGGTGCTGCGTGTGGAGACTTGTGGGTGAGAACAAGTACTTGAATTGGACTATAAGAATGGGCAGCTTTTGTAAGGTGGAAAAAGGCGGACGCGTCCGGAAAAAGTTTGCCAGATGGAAAACCCCGGCTTAAAAAAAGGGTTGGACTGGAGAGGGGATAGTCGAAAAAATGGGGAGGAAGTAATAGAGCGTTACGTACCGGCGGGAGGGAATCAATGCACAGTGGGGTTTTTGTTGTTTCCGGGGAAAAAGGGCGGATTCTAGAGATGTTCTTTAGGGGGGTGGCGGCAAGGGGCAAGAGATGTTATGGGAGGTGAAGGAGGTTTTGGGATCAAACTAAAACCCAACGCGGCCCCCTGCCGGGGGGGTTATTTTTGGGCGGGCCCCGAGAGGGAAATGTCGTTTAGGGAGGTTAGTGACGGCGGGAGAGAAAGTTCGTTTTGGAGAGGTTTTGTTTCAGTGGGGCAGACTGATGTTGGGATGCGGACGACGTCGGGGGGTTTCTGTAGTTTTTGCGGGGGTTGGTCGGGGGGTGCGGTTTATTGGGGTATCAGATAAAGATGGGACTGAAAGCCAAAAATTTTGAGGGGGTTGCCAAAATTGGGGGGGTTGTAGAGAGAGAAGAGAAGGGGGGGCCCAAAGGGCGAGCCCGGGGTACACGCAGTGAGGGGAGAGGGATGAAGTGGGGGCCGGAAAAGAAACACTGAAGGAGCGGTGAAAGATAGGGGAGAAACCGGGGAATTTGTCCTTTTAAACTGAGAGTGGAGCTGGACAGTGGGAAGTGGTCAACGGTCGAAAGCTGCAGAAAGGTCGAGTGAATGAGCAGAAGTGGTCGCGTTAGTTTTTTTGTCAGAAAAATCTTGGGCACTTTGATGAGTGCGTTTCAGTCGAATGTAGGGGTGGGGCGGATGTGAAGGGTTTTGGGGGGGGTGAGTGGGAGGTAAGGGTGGGGGGAGTAGAATAGGCGCTCCAAAATTTTTTTGGGATGAGGGGGATTGGGACCGGTCTGTTTGTTTGTGCGGGGAAGGGGAAGGGGGTTTTTTAGTAGTGGGTAATGATGGGGGTTTAAAAAAGGGGGGGAAAAAAGCAGAGGAGAGTGAGGTTGAAGTTTTTTTGTTAGGGAGTTGGCAAAAGGGGAAAAGGATGGAGGAAAATGTGGGGGTGGGGTCGGTTGGTGTGTCGGACGGAGGAGAGAGGAGTTGGAACTTTTTCTGTGTGGGTCCTATAATAATGGGCGCCGTGTAAGGACTGGCGAAGGCGGGGGGTCCCCGGACCGATTAGCAGATGGATAACCCGGTGTTTTATTTGGATGGACTGGAGAGGGGTTGTCGGAGGGGGGGCCAATTATGAGCGTTTTAGTGTCGGGGGAGTGGATCAAAATACAGTGAGGGGGTTTTTTGTTTCCATGGTGAGAAAGGGGGATTTGAGAGTTCTTTGGGGAGGCGGCCGAGCGGGAAAAAATTGTTGGGGGGTGAAAAGGGAGTTGGTTAAACAACACCCCCACGGGCCTGCTGCGGGGTGTTATTATGGTGCCCCCCCTGAGGGGAAATGTCAGATTTAGGGAGGTTAGTAGACGGCGGGGGGAGAAGAAGTTAGTTTTGAGGGTTGAGTTTCAGATAGAAGCGCTTTATGTTTTGGGGAGCGGAAAGACAGTCGGTGGCTTTTTTAGTAAGCGGGGGTGGTCGGGGGGGGGGGGGGGGGGGTTTTTTTTTATAATTGTGTGTATCAGCAAAGATGGTATGAAAAACCAAAAATGTGATGGGGGTGTCCCCAATTGGGGGGTGTAGAGAGGAAAAGGGGGGGGGCCAGGGGTGAGCCTGGGGGGCCGACAGTGAGGGGAGAGGAGTGAAAAAGGAGCCAGAGAAGAAACATGAAGGAGCGGTCAGAAAGTGGGGAGAAACCGGAGAGAACGTGTCCTTTTACCTGGAGTGGAGCCCGGACGTAGGAGCAGGGTAAAACCTGTCGAAACTGCAGAAAGGTCGAGTAGAATGAGCGAGAGTGGTCCCTTACGTTTTGCTGTCGAACGTCTTGGACTTTGATGAGTGCTTTTTCAGTAATGTAGGGGTCGGAAGGGGGCTGTGAAGGGTTAGGAGGGAGGAGGGAGGTAAGGGTGGGCGGGAATAGTTTGGCGCCCAAAAAATTTTGGAGGAAGGGGGATTGGAGGGGGGTTGTTGTTGTTTGTGAGGAAGGGTCAAGAGGGGTTTTTTTTAGTGTGGAGTAAGGGAGTGTTTGAGGAGGGGGGGGAAAATTTTCCAGGGGGTGGAGATTAAAGATTGTATTTTGGTGGTTGGGGGAAACAGGAGGGGGGACTGGAGGAGATGTGGGGGATGGGGTCGGTATGCTGTGGGCGGGGGAAAGAGAGGGTCGGAGTTCTTCTTCTGTGTGGGATCAAATGGGAAATTGAGCCAGGGGAAATGCAGGGTGGGATGGGAGTCACAGCACTTGGGGTTGAGAGCAGATTTCCTGACGGATAGTATCTATTTTTTCTATAAAGTGGGAGGCCTGTCATCAGCACAAATGTCTGTGATAGGGGCTTGTGCTTTTGGCCTGAGGAGGGAGTGAAAAGTGTCAAAAAGTTTCTTGGGGTTGTTGGTAGTGAGGAGATCAGTGTGGTGAAGTAGGTCTGTTTGGCGAGGTGAAGGGCAGATTATAAGTTCTTAACATGATTTTAAAGTGGATGAAGTCTTCTGGTGTGCGGGTTTTTCTCCATAGGCGTTCAGCACTCCTAGAGCATCGCTGGAGAAGGTGAGTTTGCGATGTGAGCCAGGGCTGTTTTACTGTGTGTTGGAAGTTCTGAGGGTGAGCGGTGCTACTTGGTCAAGGGTGCTTCTAAGAGGTCATTGTAGTGCTGACAGCCAGATTTAGGACAAGAAAAAGAGGAGATTGGGGACAGCGAAGAGTGTAGGGAGTTGAAAGTGTCTGGGGGTTTTAATGGCTTGCAGATTTCTGAATGTGCGGTAGGTAGGAGTTCGCTGGGGTGGTGGAGGATTTGTGAGCGTGAAGGAGAGAATGTTGTGGTCAGATAGTGGAAGCGGTGAGTTTTTAGGTGGGAAATTGAACAGAGGCGGACAAAGCCCAGGTTCAAGGGTGTTGCCATCCTTGTGTGTCTCAGAGGTTGAAAGCTGTGAGAGGCCTAGAGGCCTAGAGTAATAGTGGGGTAATCCTTTAACCACTTCCCACTGCATGCATTCTGGACCTTTATTTAACAGGTTAAAAATTTTGGTATACATTGCATGTATCCCTAAGAATTTTATTTCTTTTGTTGATACATATTATTACAGGTTTTCTTTTCTGTTATATTTTCCATAAATATTCTAAAATGCCAAAATATTGTAGAAAAAAACTGTTTTCTTCAAATATCAGTAACATTTTTTAAACAAAATTTTTCTTTTGTATGCCTCTGATTTATTTTTGCATTTGTTCAGATTACTTGAGTTACCAATTATTCTGGCATATGTTTTTTGACTAGATTAATCTAGATGATCTAAAGAACATTATTAGTTTTACATTTTTTTAAATTATATTTTTGATTAATTTTTAAGGTTGTATCACATTTTAGACCAGGGGTGGGCAATTAATTTTCCCGAGAGGCCACAAGACAGGCGTCAGTGTTGTGGGGCCGAACCAATAGGTGAAGTTAATTTTGCTTAATATTATATTAACATATTATCATAATTATTTTTATTGATTGTACCACTTAATTTTTGAGCAGATTTAAGTATGTGACATCCGAGCCAGTGCACAGATCCCCTGTATGACATAGGAGCTCACACACAGCTCCCTATTTTCTATAAGATCCGTACACAGCCCTCTAATATAGTATGAGCCCAATTATACCCCCCTGTATACAGTGTGAGCCCCCACATTGCCCCTCTATAAACAATATTGAGCCCCCACATAGCCCCCTGTTACAGTGTGAGCACCCACATAGCCCACGGTATTACAGTGTGAGCACCCACATGCCTCTCTATATACATTATGAACCCTCCATAGCCACCTTGTACAGTATAAGCACCCACATAGCTGCAATATACAGTTTTAAACTCCAACATAGCCTCCTATATACAGTTGAGCCCCTACATAACCACATATATACGTTTGGGCCCCCACATAGCCTCCTACATAGAGTATGAGACCCAAATAACCTTGTATAAGTATGTGCCCCCCATATGTCCCCTATTTCAATGCATGAGCCCCACATGCACCTATATGCAATATGAGCCCGCACATTAGCCTCTTTATATTACAATATGAGCCTTGACATAAAAACCCCTGTACTGTATACAGTATGAGGCCCAGCTATCATTCTATATTACTGTATGAGCCCCACAAAGCCTCTCTATATACAATATATGGCCCCCACATACTGTAGCTTCTCATTATACTGCATGAGTCTTACATAGCCTGTATATACAGTGGGGGAAATAAGTATTTGATCTCTTGCTGATTTTGTAGTTTTCCACTGACAAAGACATGAACAGTCTATAATTTCAAGGGGGTTTTTTTTTTTTAACAGTGAGAGATAGAATATCAAAAATAAAATCCAGAAAAATCACATTGTATAAATTATTACATTTATTTGCATTTTGCAGTGGGAAATAAGTATTTGATCCCTCTGGCAAACAAGACTAATACTTGGTGGCAAAACGCTTGTTGGCAAGCATAGCAGTCAGACTTTTTTGTAGTTGATGAGGTTTGCACAATTTTTACAATGTGATTTTCTGGTTTTTATTTTTGATATTCTATCTTTCAATGTTAAATTAACCGACCCCTTAAAATTTAGACTGTTCTTGTCTTTGTCAGTGGGAAAACTTACAAAATCGCAAGGGATCAAATACTTATTTCCTCCACTGTTATGGATGAGTAATTGAATATAGAAAAAATGTTCAATGCCTTTTTTGGACTGTTGTATAATACTGAAATGTACACAGACCATGTAATAGTAAATGGATTTAGTAACTGAATACATAAAAATGTTTCAATTTTATTTGGGATTGTTATATAGCACCAAACTGTACCACAGACCAAGTAATAGCATATGGATGAGTAAATAAATACAGAAAAATGTTTCAAACTTTTTGGGAGTGCTTATAACATCGAATGTCCAAGAGCATGTAGTTAGTTTATGGATGAGTATTTAATCCAGAAAAATGTTTCAATGCTTTTTTTCAGTGTTATATAACAGAAATATACACAAACCACCTAATACTTTATGAATGCAATTAGTCAATTTTTTGTCACCCCAGAAATAAAATGTGATCAACTGTCTCTGCTTATACAGTCATGGCCAAAAGTTTTGAGAATGACAAAAATATTATATTTTCACATGATCTGCTGCCCTCTGGTTTTTATGTGTGTTTGAAGATGTTTTTATCACAGACAGAAATATAAAAATTGCAAACATATGAGTAACAATAGCTTATATTGACAGTTAGAATGAGTTATGCAGCAAGTCAATTATTTGCAGTGTTGACCCTTCTTCTTCAGGACTCTGCAATTCTCCCTGGCATGCTCTCAATCTACTTCTGGACCAAATCCTGATGATAGCAGTCCATTCTTGCACAATCAATGCTTTGATTTTGTCAGAATTTTTTAGGTTTTTGTTTGTCCACCCGTCTCTTGATGATTGACCACAAGTTCTCAATTGGGATTAAGATCTGGGGAGTTTCTAGGCCATGGACCCAAAATCTCTATGTTTTGTTCCCTGAGCCATTTAGTATCACCTTTGCTTTTTGGCAAGGTGCTCCATCTTGCTGGAAAGGCATTGTTGATTGCCAAACTGCTCTTGGAGGGTTGGGAGAAGATGCTCTTGGAGGACATTCTGGTACCATTCTTTATTCATGGCTGTGTTTTTTAGGCAAGACTGTGAGAGAGCCGATTCCCTTGGCTGAGAAGCAACCCCACACATGAATGGTTTCAGGTGCTTAACAGTTGGCATGAGACAAGACTGGTGGTAGCGCTCACCTTGTCTTCTCCGATTTGGGCGTTTTCTGATGTCCCAAACAATCGAAAAGGGGATTCACAGAGAAATAACTTTACCCAGTCCTCAGCAGTCCATGCCTGTACTTTTGCAGAATTCAGTCTGTCCATGATGTTTTTCTGGAGAGAAGTGGCTTCTTTGCTGCCCCCCTTGGGGACCAGGCCTTGCTCAAAGAGTCTCCGCCTCACAGTGCGTGCAGATGCACTCACACCTGCCTGCTGCCATTCCTGAGCAAGCTCTGCACTGCTGGTAGCCCGATCACGCAGCTGAAACACTTTTAAGAGACGGTCCTGGTGCTTGCTGGTCTTTCTTGGGCCCTGAAGCCTTTTTGGCAACAAGGAACCTCTCTCCTTGAAGTTCTTGATGATGCGATAGATTGCTGACTGAGGGTGCAATCTTTCTGCTGCGATACTCTTCCCTGTTAGGCCTTTTTTTGTGCATTGCATGATGATGCACGTGTTTCTTTAGAGATTAACCATGGTTAACAGAAGAGAAACAATGATGCCAAGCACCAGCCTCTCTTAAAGTGTCCAGTGGTGTCATTCTTACTTAATCATGACAGATTGATCTCAGCCATGTCCTCATCAACACCCACACCTGTGTTAATGGAGCAATCACTGAAAAGAGGTTAGCTGGTCCTTTAAAGGCAGGGCTGCAATGATGTTGAAATGTGTTTTGGAGGATAAAGTTCATTTTCTAGCCAAATATTGACTTTGCAAGTAAAATTTCTGTTAAGCTGATCCTCTTTATAACATTCTGGAGTATATGCAATTGCCATTAGAGAAAGTGAAGCAGTAGACTTTGTAAAAATTAATATTTGTGTCATTCTCAAAACTTTTGGCCCTGACTGTATATAGCAACAGACTGCAAAGCCCTGATCCCTGCCTAGAGACTGTATTCAGCCACTCTCCCTGCTCCTGCAACTGTATTTCCATCCCTAGGCTAAATGCATATTGCGTGTGATACAAATAGCAAAAGCACAAAATTAGCCTTTACAATTACCGTTAGTATAATGGTTCAGCTTCAGCACCAGTATCAACCGTACAGTATCTAATTCATTAAAATGTACACACATACACTTGGACAGGCATTCTCTCCAAGAAAAAACAGTCACAGAGGTGTGCATGTACTGACAGCATGAGCAGGATCCTCTTTCTCATAAGCTTCCTGATATTTCTTTCATAGTGAATTTATAGAGTTTTAAGTAAGGAAACACTCCAGAGTCTTTATTTTACCAATTGTTGGCAGAGTCCCGATCTTGCCTGGGTTTCTACTGGTGAATTTCACTCCCCCCCAAACAGGAGTCAAATTGAAAATTTTGTAAAGGAAATTACCTTAACAAAATGCCAAGAATTTTGTTTGCTAAGCTATATCAATATTCCCTTTGTGCCTTTCACTGCACAGGGACTTAATATTGCACAAGGTCATACTGGGTGAATTAATCACAGTTGATGCACCCCCCAAGAAAAAGAATGATTAAAAAGGTGGAAAAAGCTAACCCTTGGAAGAAAATTGGCATCAGGATTCAAAATTTTTTTTTTTCACAAATTTTGGCGTTTGTGCTTATCCCTTCTTGGAGTTCAATTTCTGTTTGAGGTTTCTACCAGGCAACTTCACATCACCAAAAATTAGTTAAATATTTACATAAATTTGTGATTCTTTTAAACAAATATTGCATTAATGGAACACCATGAAATTTTTAATTTTTGTTTGCTAAGCTGCCACAATTTTAGCCCTCTGTTCCCTTCCCCATGTAGCAGCTAAATTTTGTGCAGTCCTACAAAGGGGAGTTCACCTCAGATACTGCTTCCAAAAAAATATTTCAGTAACAAGGAAGAGGACGCTGAGGTGTTCGAATATTTGAGTCAATGAGAATATAGAATTTTGTTTTGAAAACTTTTTTAAATCTTTTTTCCCACATCTACACAGGAGATCCATCTTAAAGAGCACTCTACTTGAAGAATTCACTCAGTTGCTGCTCTCCAAAAATTATTTCAGTAAAATGAAGAGAATGTTGAGACTTTTAGAAAATTTGAGTCAAGAAGACAAACAATTTTGTAATCTTTTTCAAAGGCTTCAGCGAAAAAAAAAAATTAAGCCAGAGCACATGTTGGTATAAGAGCAATACATAGATGTCTATTCACACTGTGGCCATTTAACAAAAAAAAAATCAAATCATGTCATGGTGGGATGGCCTTTACATTTTACTTTTTCTTGCTATAGGGTATTGCTCATATTGTTATTTATTTAGGTTCAGGGAGTAAACTGTGGCCTTCATCAATTATCAACTGCAGATTTCAAAACTAACACGAGCTCCAGTTTATATGCTGCATAAATTATCCGTCACCTCACTGCTGATGTGCTCGTACAGATGCTAAGTCATAATGATGGTCAGTCATGACTGTTGCTGGAAATCCTAGTATCCATTCTTCACCACTTATGCTTGAAGTGCCCAAAACACTTTTCTGGAAATGAGCTTTACTTTGTTCCAAGAAATATATTTAAAAATAAAACATTGCATGATCAAATTAAGTGTGCCATGCATCAGCATCTATTACTAATGTATTGTCTTAATTGCATAGCTGCCACAAAGTTTCTGGATTGTTGCATAGTAGGTTGCATGGTTGTAGTTAACTAGGAAACATCCTTTGTGACATCTGATACAATTTCATATCGTATTGTAGTGGGGATGGTGACCTATTCAGAGGATGTGGAGGACTTGTGGAAGTATCAATGTTGTGTTTAGGTAGCTGAGGAGAAAAAGCAAAAACAGTAATACACCAGAGAGGCTGGAACCTATTGGATTGCAGTAACCTGAATAATCACACAACTAGAGGTAGCCATGGAGCGTTCCTACGTTGATCCTAGACGCCTCGTCACAGCCTAAGAGATAACTACACCTAAAGGCAGAAAGATAAAAAGCTGTCTGCCCCGGAGCAGACCCCCAAAGAAATAGGAAGCCCCCAAACATGTAATGGCGGTTAGACAAGAAGAAGCACGGACACAGACAGAAAATAGAATGAGCAAACGCTGGGGCCCAATCTGTCTAGACAGAAAAGTACAGGAAAGGATTCTTACTGCAATCAAAAACCCTAAAAAATACCAACTCTTCTGATTGCAAAAAACCTGAGATCACACGATCTCTACCACCTAAATCAGATATCTGGTGTAACAAAACTAAGCCGCAGCCACTGAAAAAACAGGAAAAAGCAAATGAACAAATAACAGTGGCTTCAGATAAACTGATTAGGAGCACAGGCCCCAGGAGGGGACCCAGCTGACCTCCACAGAAGTGCAGGGAACAATGCAAAAGTAAAGCACAAAAATAAAAGCGAAATATCTTTTCTGAAAGCAGAAGATGCAGGCAAGACTCAGCAAACTTCCAAATGAACCAGGAACACAATTGAGACTAGAACAATGATCCCCGGCGACCATCATGGGAGGGAACTCCTTTTTATCAGTCCAGTCCGTGATCCCAGATTGCATTTCTCGCTGTGAGGTTCAGTACTGTCTGCAACCCCAGAGGGAGCCTCTGCTCAGAAACCATATCCAGCACATTCATAACAGTACCCCCCCCCTTGAGGAGGGGTCACCGAACCTCACTTGTTCAACAGGCCGATCAGGATGAGCTCGGTGATAGGAAGGATCAGTCTCCTTGCATGGATGTCCGAAGAAACACCCAAGAATTGTCCTCCTGACCATAACCTCTCCCCTTAAAAAATACTGGAGTTTCTGTATAGAAAAAACGGAATCCAATATTTTTTTCAACCACATACTCCAGATTGCCCTCAACCAAACAGGGTCAGGAGGCGCAGCCATAGGAACCACTTGCTCGACAAACCTCTTCAATAAAGGACTTGTGGAACACGTTTATGAATCTTAAAATTTTCATGGAAGTGTAGCGCCGAGTCCCTGCCTCTGCCAGGCAGGGACGCTGTTCCCCTGCGACAGGTCTCTGCCAGGCGGGACGTCGCCCCCCTTACCCGCGCTCGGTCCTCCTTCCGTCCTGCTGGGGCCGCGCGCTCCTTCCCTGCTTCTGGATTAGGGCCGGCGCCCGCGCGCTCCCCGCTCTTAAAGGGGCCGCGCGCATTCTTTCAAAAAAGTCCCGGCCAATGCCGGAGGACTCCCCTATATTAAAGTACTTCCTCCTTAATGGGGTGCCCGAGCATGTTGTTGTTGCACTGTTTAACTCTGCTTCAGCCCCCAGGGTCGTTACCCTTACTGCCTGTTCCTGCCAGTTTCCTGTTTGCTACCTGTCCGCAAGCCTGCCTGGAGGTTCGGCCGTCACATATGGTGACCATTTGGCAATTCAGGACTCTCGCCTGTCACTTGGGGGCGCTCATTGCCATCTGCCTGCAACCTACTGGAGGTTCGGCCCTCACTACGGTGTCCATCGGCTTTCCAGAGACTCTCGTGCTCACTTGGGGGCGCTATCTGCCATCTGCCTGCAAGTCTACCTGGAGGTTCGGCCATCACCTCGGGTGTCCATCGGCTTTCTAGGACTCTGCCTGCTCACTTGGGGGCGCTATCTGTATCTGCCTGCTAGCCTACCGGGAGGCTCCACCATTCAGGTCGTATTTTTACCTGTCCATTCAGAGACTTTCCCCGGCCCCTTGCCTGCTGTTTATCCAGAGACTGCCCGGTCATTGCCGTGACTACCTGCCTGTCTACCCAGAGACTGCCCGGTCACTTGCGTGAATACCCCCTGTTTGTCCAGAGACTGCCCCGGTCACTTGCCGTGACTAAATGCCGTCTACCCCGAGACGCCCCGGTAAATTGCCGTGCCACCCGCTTGTTTTCAGAGACTGCCCGTCACTTGCGTGATCTCCCACTGTCTGTCAGAGATGCCCCGTACTTGCGGACTTCCGCCATTTCCCCCGGGGGCACCGCTCCTTTACAAGGGAAAAACCTTTGTTAATAAAGCTCAGAGGGTTCCGCCTCCCGACCCGTCGGAAAGAAGCAAAAGGAAGGAAAGGATTAAGAATTCCTTTATCTATAAGGTCCAATGAACCCGGCTTAACTTTGGAGATGCAACCTCTAGGGATTTTTCTTTAGGCAACCAAACAAGTCCCCACTTTAAACGGAGGGCCATCAGTCCCATTCCGGTTGGCAAACCCTTTGGGCCTTCTCCTGAGAGAGAGACACCTCTCCCTTTCCTGGTCCCAAAATTGTGATCGCTCCACAACAGAGTCAAACCTGGACAGGGCAGAAGACTCCGCCTTTTCCTGAAAAATCGAGGGGTGAAAACCAAAAATTGCTGAAAAATGGAGAATCAGGTGGCAGGATTGCCCTTTTTAAGAAAAATCCAGCAAAGGCAAAAAGAGACCCAGTCATCTTGTTAAGAGACACAAAACATTCAAATAAGTTCCAAGGTCTGGTTTGTTCTTCTCGGTTGTCCATTGGTCTGAGGATGAAATGCAGAGGGCGATAATTGAACCCAAGCTTTTGCAAAATGTCTCCCAAATCTGGAAACAAATGGATCCTCTGTCGCACAAGTTCTCCGGAATGCATGTAACCGCCCCACGTGTTGAAGGAGCAAAGGCACCAATTCGGAGGAGGAAGGTAACTTAGGTAATGGCACAATATGTATCATCTTGGAAAAACCTAGAACAGATTACAAAAGATAACGGTCATTTTCTGAGAAACAGGGAGGTCGGAAATAAAATCCATAGAGATATGGGTCATATGGCCTCTTGGGCATAGGTATGGCCATCAACAAAAACACTTAGGCGAGAGCAGGCTTGGACGAGAGCAAGTCCACGGATGCACAAAGTCCCTGAGTCACGAGACAAAGTAGGCCACCAAAAGGACCGACTCACCAAGTCTCTGGTACCAAAAATCCCGGGATGACCAGCAACGCGGAACAATGAATCTCAGACATCACACTCTTCTTCCCTGGTCTGGGACAAACAATTTCCCAACAGGGCAGTGCTCAGTTTATTCTCTGCACCCTCGAGCCAGTCTCAAATTGGGCGAGATGGCGGAAGTACTACACCCTCTTTCATAATAACAGAGGATCAGATAACTCAGGAGATCCGCAAAGAACTCCTTGAGAGGGCATCGCCTTAACATTCTTAGTGCCAGGAAGAAAGAAAACGACAAATTAAAAATGTATGAAAAACAAGGCCCACCTGGCTGTCTAGGATTAGTCGCTTGGCTGATTCGAAAACCAGGTTTTATGGTCCGTGAGGACCACCACTGATGTTTGGCTCCTTCCAGCCTTATCTCCCTCCTCAAAGGCCCACTTCATGGCCAAAAACTCCGATTACCAACGTTAATTACGTTCAGTGGGGAAAACTTTCGAGAGAAAAAGGCACATGGGGGTACTCTTAGAGGTCTCTGGATCCTTTGGGACAAAAACGGTACCTGCCTTAATCTCAGAGGCATCAACCTCCACCTGAAAACGGCAGGAGAAAACATCAGGCTGCCGTTGAACAGGAGCAGAATGAATCTTGCTTAAGTTCTGAAATACAGAAAACTGCCTCAGGAGGCCATTCACCCATCGGAACCCTTTTTGGTCAAATCATCAATGGCTTAAACATACAGAGAAATTACAATAAATTTCGATAAAAAATTGGCCAAAACCAAAAAATCTCTGAGAGCCTTCAATGAGTAGGTTGAACCCAATCACAGATGGCTGACCTGACCGGGTCCATTTCATATACAGCGGAGACAAATGAATCACAGAAATGAGACCTTCTGTACGCCGAAAAGACACTTTGATCCCTTCACATACAGTGCATTCTTCTCAATTCTGGAACACAGTCCGAACATGTTTCACATGAGAGTCCAGTCTATTGGAAAAAATCAAGATTCATCCAAATAAACAATCAGAATTTTCCACAAAATCCCTGAAAATATAATTCATGAAGGATTGGAAGACGGAGGGGATTAGTAATCCAAAGGGCTCATAGGTTACTCAAAATGCCCCTCTGGGGTATTAAATGCCGTCTTCCATTCATCCCCATGCTTATACGAATAAGGTTTACGCCCCCCCTGAAGTCAAGCTTGGTAAACCAACTAGCACTTTCACTCTGGAAAACAGATCAGAAATCAGGGTGACGGATATTGATATTTCACAGTGATCTTATTCAGGAGGCGATTAATCAATACACGGCCTCAATGAAACCCCTTTTTGGCCACAAAGAAAAAACAGCGCTCAAGGGTGAAGAGGATGGTCTGATATGACCTTCTCCAGTGACTCCTTGATATAAAGTCGCATAGCATCGTGTTCAGGTCAGATTAAATTAAAAAGGCGACCTTTAGGAAATTTACCACCAGGCACTATTCAATAGCGCAATCGTAGTCCTGTGAGGGCTAAGGATGCAGATTTACTTTCACTAAACACATCAAAAAATCAGTCAAAAAGTTCAGGAACATCCTGAGATGGGGAGAGGCAGAAAAAACAGGAGTGCCAGCATTCACACATTGGCAGCCCCAACTGGTCACAAGACACAGATTTCCAATCCAAAACAGGATTATGAATCTGCAACCAAGGGAAACCCAGAACAATTAATGTCATGCAGATTATGCAACACCGAAATTTGCAACTCTCCTGATGATCTGGTTCAACCTATTTAGCACCTGAGTAGAAAATTGGGGTTTATTCTCCGCCAAAGGGTTAGAATCAATGCCCAATAGGGGGGAATAGACTTCCGCAGGTGTATCATGGGAAAGCCACAATGTTTGGAAAAGTCGAAATCCATCAGGTTAATGCTGCTCCTGAATCAAAAACAAAAGCTGAGCCGAAAATGTGGAATGGAGCAAATCAGGGTAACAGTCAACAGAAATTTAGTCTGACACTACCAAGAAACTGAGCTCGCAAAACGTCTTTCCGCTTGGGGCAGTTGGAAATTAGCATTGAGAGGCGTCACCACAGTAGAAACATAACCCATTGCGTTTTCGAAATTCATGACGCTGTGCCCAGAAGTTCACTCCATCACACTGCATGGGCTCAGGAGCTGGCCCACAGGAAACACCTCTCACGCATACCTCTGCGCTCACGCAAGTTGTCAATTGAATAGCCAAAGACATAGAATCATTGGACCAGAGGGTACAGGGAATCCCACCATAACGTCCTTTACATTCTCTGACAGACCCTTCCGAAAAAGGGCTGCCAAAGCATCATCATTCCATTTGGTCAGGACTGCCCACTTTCGAAATTTCTGACAGTACAGTTCAGTGGCTTCACAGCCTGACTTAATGCCAACAAGGTCTTCTCAGCATGATCAGTGACATTAGGTTCATCGTACAACAACCCCAGAGCCTGAAAAAATACATCAACATCATTCAAAACAGGATCCCAGGTGTCAGGGAAAAAGCCCAACCCTAAGGGTCGCCGCGCAGGAGAGAGATGACAATTTGAACCTGCTGTGCTGCGTTCCCTGAGGACTTAGGCTTCAAGGCAAAAAACAACTTACAGTTATTTTTGAAATTCAGAAATTTAGCCCGATCCCCAAAAACAAATCTGGCATGGGAATCCTAGGTTCCACAACCGGCAACCCAGCAAGATAGGTAAAAAAAAAATTCTCTGACAACTATGACAACTTTTTTTTTTCTTTCCACACTATTTTTCCCTTCTGGGAGTACCTTTACAATTTCAGCTTGGCCGGTGATACTGTTGTGTTTAGGTAGCTGAGAAGAAAAAGCAAAAACAGTAATACACCAGAGAGGCTGGAACCTATTGGATTGCAGTAACCTGAACTAACAACACAACTAGAGGTAGCCGTGGAGCGTTCCTACGTTGATCTCATACGCCTCGTCACAGCCTGAGAGATAACTACACCTAAAGGCAGAAAGAGGAAAGCTATCTGCCCTGGAGCAGATCCCCAAAGAAAATAGGAAGCCCCCAAACATGTAATGGCGGTTAGACAAGAAGAAGCGCGGACACAGACAGAAAATAGAATGAGCAAACGCTGGGGCCCAATCTGTCTAGACAGAAAAGTACAGGAAAGGATTCTTACTGAAATCCAAAAAAACCCCTAAAAATATCAACTCTTCTGATTGCAAAAACACCTGAGATCACACGGTCTCTACCACCTAAATCAGATCTCTGGTGTAACAAAACTAAGCCGCAGCCACTGAAAATGCAGGAAAAAGCAAATGAACAAATAACAGTGGCTACAGATAAACTGAGAAGAGCACAGGCCCCCAGGAGGGGACCGGCTGACCTCCACAGAAGTGCAGGGAACAATGCAAAAAGCAAGCACAAAAATAAAAGCAGAAAATATCTTATCTGAAAGCAGAAGATGCAGGCAAGACTCAGCAAACTTCCAAATGAACCAGGAACCACAATTGAGACAAGAACAATTGATCACCGGCGACCATCATGGGAGGGAACTTCCTTATATCAGTCCAGTCCGTGATCCCAGATTGCCATTCCTCACTGTGAGGTTCAGTACTGTCTGCAACCCCCAGAGGGAGCCTCTGCTCAGAAACCATCTCCAGCACATTCATAACATATCACCTCAACACCAGTAACACATTCGATTTCAGTCGTGCAAAACACTAACTATATTAGCCATGAAAACTGTAATGTCCCTGGTCGGTACCACTCTGTCAATTTGTAAAGCAATATACAACATACAAATTCCAAGGAACAGACTACGATCTCTGCTATGTAAAAAAATAACAGAGATTACTTTATTCAATAAATGGTGGTGAGTAAGAATCTTCGAATCTTCCATTGAGGCTAAGAGCACAGGATTCAATTTCAAAAGGCAGTACAATCAAGGTGATTCGTCATCTATTGTGGGGAACTTAGACATGTTGGAATTCAGTTATCACAAAAACTAGACTAGTGAAAGTATGCTTCCTGAGCAGACAAAAGGCTGTAACTGACATTGCAACTTATGGAGAGGAGGAAGAGGTGATGGGGATGATGGTGGGGATGATGCCATAACCAGGCACTCTTCCTGATCCAGACTGGTTACCAGAAAGATGATCACGAGGTGAAGAAGGACTATTTCAGCCTAGCTAATTTTGCTAGTCACTTTGCCCCATGTGAACAGGTTATGATGTTTCATTGCTTATGGAAAGCCATAGTTCCTATTCGATCTGTGCCAGAAAGTACATGGTTTATTTTAAAACAGCAGAGCTTGCACACTGCAACAGATGAATACTCTGGAAATGTGGAAAATAATTACCACGCACAAGATGCTTACACATAGGGCTCACCACCACCATGACCACTGCCAGGCATGGTTAAAACTCCTATACCAACATCAGTCATGACTAGAGTTGAGCGATACTTTCAGATATCCAAAAATATCGGATCGGAATGGTATCGCCGATATCACTAAATATCGCCGATATCCGATTCCGATACCGGAAGTCCCATGTAAGTCTATGGGAACAAAATATCGCAACTAAAAAAAACTTTCTTTCCTTGTAAACACAAAATATACACACATAGAAAACATATTATATATATATATATATATATATATACATGTCATTGTGACATATATATATATATATATACATATATTTATAGTTTATTCACTTCTACATAGTAAAATAGCCTCTGATTCAATTGCCGGGTAAAGCCGGAATTTGTGAAAAGACAGAAGCACCGAGGGTCCAGTCGCCACAGAGATGTTGCATCGCACCCAGCGGTGTGACAACTTACTCTCAGGTAAGGAGGAAACACCCCATTGACTCCAACCACTGCATTCAACAGTACACTATGCCAGCTGAGTGTAGGCGGACCCCAATGGGATGGTCTAGCTCATGTTGGTTAGAACAGGGTGTAGCTAGTTGGATGGGAGGGGTTGAGGCAGCCTTATGCTGCATGTCTTTGTAGTAAGAATTGTTTCCTTTCCTGCTTTCTTACTATGTCGCATACTCCACTCTGCTACATCACTCTGCACCATTGCTCTATCTCACATCTATCTGCCCTGGAAGGATACCGTCTTACCTGTAGAAGACTTATCACCTAGCTGCACTACACCATCCCTGCCAGAGGACCTGCACAGCAGCGCTGGACACCCTGACCAGGTACTACAGGTGGAGTCACGACAAACTACACAAACATTCTATCATCCCCTGGAAATATCCCACATTCCAGTGAGCGACCAGGGCACGGACATAGCTGTGCTACCCGTCACATCCCCATAGAAGTCGACGTGATCGGTGCGAGTACCCCCAAAACCTGTGGCTCTGTGCGACTCAATTTTGGCGTCACGAACAGGATTCAGAAGCTCGCTATAAGCGAGTCCTGTGTGCCTTAATTGAACTGTTTTTTTGCTTGAGAATTTCAAAAATCATCATAGACTGTATTTGCCATTTTTCCATCATATCTGCGCCACGAGGCACAGGTGAAGAATAAGGGCGTGCTCTCGTGGGCGTACACTCACTCCGTGGCGCGAAAACGATGTCCGCACACTCTAAATGTTACTGCAATGTAAGATCGTGCCCCACAGCTCTGGAGTTCCGCCTCCTCATCCTCCTCAGTGGGCGGAAACGAACGCGAAGGTCCGCCCTCCCTACAAAAGATGGCGCCTCTCCTGATGCTAATGACACATGTGACTTGGCAGAGATGGCGAACGGACGTGAGCAGAAGTGGGAAGGGATGGAGGAGTCAGAGCTCTCCCCCACGGAAGCGACCCGATCGCCACGGAGCCACCGTTTGGCACCCGGCCTGGAACCCCTCCTACGCTGGAAGAAGCGGAGGATACCCTGAGAGACCTGGCCCGGCACCGGGAGGAGGTCGCCAGGATGGAAGCGAGCTGGCGGGCCCTAAAACTACACTTGGAGCAGCGCCAATCCCTCTTACCCCCTGAAGTGTCTGTACCGGAAGGTGAGGCACCCGTTCCAGTAGAGGAGGCCGTGCGGGCATCCCAGCCCTTGCAATCTGAACCGGTTGACAGTATCTCAGTGGAGGCACCCGTTCCAGTAGAGGATGCCGTGCGGGCATCCAGCCCTTGCAATCTGAACCGGTTGACAGTATCTCAGTGGAGGCACCCGTTCCAGTAGAGGAGGCCGTGCGGGCATCCCAGCCCTTGCAATCTGAACCGGTTGCCAGTATCACAGTGGAGGCACCCGTTCCTGCAGAAAACGCCGCACCAGCACCCCAGATCCCGCTGTCTGCCCCCGTCGCTGAGGCAGAAGAAGCGACACCCGTCCTCATGGAGGAGGCCGCGAAGGCACCAGAGCTCTACCTGCCTGTACCGGAGCCCCGACCGTCATCTGTTCCAGAGCCGGCTGCTTCCGCCGCAGGTGAGCGCCGCCAGGACTGGCGGGCGCCAGGAGAGCTGCCGCAAACTGGACATCGTAAGCTGGCATTTGATGGTGGAGACATGGAGCTGCTGGTGGAGGAGAATTACAACCGGCGTCAGGAGGAAGAGTGGAGACGTCGGGAGCGGGAAGCAGAGCGACAAAGGGAGCAGCGAGAATCCCAAAAGCTTCGGCAACGTCACCTGGAGAAGGACCTGGCAGAGAAGGCACGTATGAGAAAGGATAAAAGTACGGTGAGGGAGCCGCGGCGTAAGGGTGCAGTACGGAACTTTAAGTTAAAAGGTGGTTGGGGCTTCATCCAGGAGCCTGGACTTTATTTAGAAGTCTTTGTAACCCGGCGGGACGTGAAGGCTCACCTCCCAGAAGGACACCCGGGGAGGGACCTGTTGGCAGGAGACTTGGTGACTTACACTCGACACTGGGGTTACAATGGATGGTACGCCCTAAATGTTACCAGGTGCGACCCCTACTCCCCAGAGTGTCAGGAAACTGACAGACCCTCCGAGCCTTCAGCCTCCCCCAACCAGGCCTCTGCACAAGTGCCCACCCCACGCCGTAAATCTCCCCAGCCTCCCTCAGTGGTCTCCTCAGCAGCCCCAGCTATGGACATGATAATGATAGCTGGCCCGTACCCGGCGCCTGTTAGGCCCCCTGGGGTTCGTACAGTCCGGGACATAGGGTTCCAGACCCGGAGGGAGACGAAAGAGGTGGCCACACAGACCCAGATAGCGGGTCACGACGTAACTGTTCAGGCCACACGACGTCATCAGGTCTGGGTGGACCCTCCTGTCACGGATGTTTGGCAAGCTCCAGAAGAGTACCAGGTGGTACCTGTAAGAGGCCAGCCAAAGAAGTCTAAATAACCGGACAGGGTCTCTGTATGTAAATCGTTAAATTATTGATGTACCCGGACGGGTGAATGTGTCATGGAAATATATATGTATTCCAATGTCACGCTGTATAGCAGATATATATATGTGATGTCAGTAATCTATATCAAAAGGGCAAATACTATATAACATGCGCATAGATATATGATAACATAGATTTACCTGACAGAATGTCCAGTGGGTCAAAACGGAATCCGTTATACGCTGTCTCCGGCTAGAGGGTGACCGGGGTCTAAGCTGACCCTAAACTGGGGTCCTAACTAATCCCTCAACCTGGAGGTACTGTTAAAGGTACAGAGGTCCAGGCCACCAGCGTAAACCCTGTCTCCTATCAATCCCTGCCAACTGTATTCTAGTCCTAAGAAGGACCCTGAATACCACCAAAGGGAATTAACAGGTAACGGTTAATGAACAGAAAGACATACAAGAAAGACAAGAAATAAAGTAAATAAAGTCTTACATACAACACTCACACACAGTAGGAACACCTAAGGTCTCAGAGATAAACTATAAGCTATAAGAGTAAAAACAACTAAGGAGCTCTTAGCTTAAGTATTCTCAGAACCGCTTCAGTCTGCTAGACTACATGAATGCTTTCACCGGCGTCTAACACCCAGACTGGCAGGAATATAAAGGAAACTAATTAGAACATAATCAAAAGCAGCCGGGCGAGGCTGGACCTAGTCTTAGCAAAGAACTAGGTAAAATTAACTCTCTCATTACCAAACACAAAGAAACAGCAGCTCAGCTGTGAGAAGTCAGAATGTGCAATCGCGACGATCTTCGTGGCGATGCACCCATGACAGTACCCCCCTTCTACGAGGGGCCTCCGGACCCTCATGACCAGGTCCGTCCGCGTAAGTTGTGTGAAAGGTCCGAACCAATCGATCTGCGTTAGCATCAGACGCAGGGACCCACGTCCTCTCCTCAGGACCATACCCCTCCAAAGAACTAAGTACTGAGGGGATCGGCGACTGAGACGTGAGTCAATGATTTTCGACCCATGAAATTCCACGTTATCATTGACTACCACTGAAGGAGGAGGTAGAGGTGACGGTATGACTGGTGCCACATACTTTTTAAGTAATGACTTGTGAAACACATTATGATTTTTAAACGTAGGAGGGAGGTCCAGACGAAATGCCACAGGATTAATTATGGAACTGATCCTGTACGGCCCGATGAATCTGGAACCCGACCTCCAGGAGGGAACTTTAAGTTTTATATTCCTGGTAGACAACCACACCAGATCGTTCACCTTCAGATCTCGACCAGAAACTCTCCCCCTATCAGCCATCCGTTTGTAACGGTTCTCCGTAACCTTCAGTCTTAACCAATCTGGAACTATCAGTCTCCCTGGAAGTCCCACAGGGGCGTCCCCTGAGCCCCCAATACCTCCCCCTCAAGCTCAGAGCATACAGCTGACACTACAACTCCCTCCTGAGGAATAGGAACCGGATCATCCATCCTCCCGGTCCCTGGGAAAGTACGAGATAAGGCATCAGGAAGCAACTTTATTGAGCAGTCATATGCGCGATGAGGAGGTAACTCTTTACACCCCTCCTCTGAGAACATCTCCCCAAAGTCCTCCAGAAAAGGAGGCAAAGTCCTAGGCACAACCGCACCGATGACTGTGCTCACGCAGTTATTCTTGCAAAATTCACCCCACTGGCTTATCTTTCTGGATTGCCAATCAATCACTGGGTTATGTTTAGCCAACCAAGGAAGTCCCAACACAATAGGAGTAGGTAGACCCTCCAACACATAACAAGACAATTGCTCTTTATGTATTGCCCCTACTCGAAGATCTATGTTATGAACAGCTTGTACCAAGCTACCTTGACCAAGAGGTCTAGAATCAATAGAGAGTATAGGGACCGGTTTGGCCAATACACTCAGTTGCATACCATGCACCTGGGCAAACCGAGCGTCCACCAGATTAGCCCCGGACCCACTATCAAGAAAAACAGAAATCCTCTCAGTTCTAGTACCAATCACCACCTCCGCAGGCACGAGAAACTGAGAGGGATTTGGGGACGAAATACACACTCCCAGGTTAACTCCTTGGCTCAAAGAGGTCCGGGATGGACACCCCCAACAAAATGTCCCTCTCTCCCGCAATAGAAACACCTTCTAGTCTTGCGGCGCACCGCCGATTCCTCCTACAAAATGATATCCCTCCCAACTGCATGGGTTCCTCAGAACAGACCAGGGGAACCTCAGTAAAAGGGACTTTAGTAGTAGGTGGAGACATCACGGGGGCGGAGTTACCTCGCGTCTTCCCGAAGTCGTCTATCAATGCGAATAGCGAGGGCCATAGCAGCCTCCAGTGATGGAGGAGAATCATACTGAGCCAACACATCTTTTAATTTGTCAGACAACCCTTGACAAAACTGGCTCCTAAGAGCTGGGTCATTCCACTGAGTATCTGTTGCCATCTACGGAACTCAGAAGAATATTCCTCCGCTGGACGATTTCCTTGCCGTATTTTACGTAACCTTGTTTCAGCAAGGGAGACTCGATCCGGATCATCATATACCAGACCCAGGGCAGTAAAAAATCGATCCACTGACTGGAGATCTGGGGAGCCTGGAGGAATAGAGAACGCCCAAGATTGAGGGTCCCTTGTAAGAGCGATATAACAATTCCCACCCTCTGCTCTTCACTCCCAGATGACCGAGGCCGCAGCTGAAAGTACAATTTACATGCCTCCGGAAAGTAAAAAATTTGTCCCGCCCACCAGTGAACCTATCGGGAGAGCAACCTTAGGTTCAGATCTGGTTTGCTCCGGGGGGGACAAAACCTTGGACTTAATGTCTGCAAATTCCATGGACAACCCCTGCAACTGCCGGGCCAGCTGGGCTACTGGATCCATGACAGCTGGGGAGAATCTTTAGTTGGGCCGGTGAAAATGTCACGCTGTATAGCAGATATATATATGTGATGTCAGTAATCTATATCAAAAGGGCAACATACTATATAACATGCGCATAGATATATGATAACTAGGGTTGAGCATTCCGATACCGAAACCCGGTTCCGATACCTGAAATCCAATGTAAGTCTATGGGAACAAAATATCGGAATTAAAAATATTCGATATTTTGTTCCCATAGACTTACATTGGATTTCAGGTATCGGAACCGGGTTTTCGGTATCGGAATGCTCAACCCTAATGATAACATAGATTTACCTGACAGAATGTCCAGTGGGTCAAAACGGAATCCGTTATACGCTGTCTCCGGCTAGAGGGTGACCGGGGTCTAAGCTGACCCTAAACTGGGGTCCTAACTAATCCCTCAACCTGGAGGTACTGTTAAAGGTACAGAGGTCCAGGCCACCAGCGTAAACCCTGTCTCCTATCAATCCCTGCCAACTGTATTCTAGTCCTAAGAAGGACCCTGAATACCACCAAAGGGAATGAACAGGTAACGGTTAATGAACAGAAAGACATACAAGAAAGACAAGAAATAAAGTAAATAAAGTCTTACATACAACACTCACACACAGTAGGAACACCTAAGGTCTCAGAGATAAACTATAAGCTATAAGAGTAAAAACAACTAAGGAGCTCTTAGCTTAAGTATTCTCAGAACCGCTTCAGTCTGCTAGACTACATGAATGCTTTCACCGGCGTCTAACACCCAGACTGGCAGGAATATAAAGGAAACTAATTAGAACATAATCAAAAGCAGCCGGGCGAGGCTGGACCTAGTCTTAGCAAAGAGCTAGGTAAAATTAACTCTCTCATTACCAAACACAAAGAAACAGCAGCTCAGCTGTGAGAAGTCAGAATGTGCAATCGCGACGATCTTCGTGGCGATGCACCCATGACATCCATATATTCAAAGTATATTCACATATATGTATTCACAGTTCACAGTTAGATAGATCTCACTTGCTAAAAAACTTGTGCTCACATATTTCTAGGCCAGCTATAATCAGTCGTTTTAAAGAATTATCAGGCATTCAGACTGAACTATATTCATTTTTTGCTATTCTGAGGAATAATATATTTTTTTTTTTTTTGATACGTGATTTCAGTGCCTATAGAGACAGCAAGCAGAGATATAAGGAAGGGAGGGGGGAAGCAGCCAGCTGACATTCCAGAGATTTTTAATTAGCTGTTTTAGTAACAAGGGTTGTTTTTCAGAGTTTTATGATTAATACGGTTTTTCTTTTCTCCCCTTTTTGGTGAATTTATTTTTTTTTTCTTTTCTTTTTCTAGAGTTTTTTACTAAATCTAACTTTTTGTTTTTTAAAATTTTTCTTTTAAGTACATTTTTAAATGATTTTGGAGAGATTTTTTCTCTAAGCAATTTATTTTAGAGTTTTATTTCTCCAGCAATTTTTTTTTTTTTCTACAAGCTTGCTTTAGAACAGGGTCACATAGATAAGGAGAATTACAGGCTGAGGGAGAGAGCAGACACAAACTACGCAGTGGTCTGAGTAGCCCCTCCCGTCGGGCATTCGGCGAGAACAAACAGAACCAGAGTGCAGAAGTTTTCAGATTTTTAAATCACCTTTGTTGAATAGGTTTTTGGAATAGACACAGTACGTAAGAATCGAAGGGCTAGGCATGTGAATAGAATGTCAGAGTACGTGAGAAGCAAATAGACAGGCAGCCTTTACGCTGCATAATGAAATGTTTTTTCTTGTTTTTTGTTATTTGAAAGGTAACGGGAAAGTTTGTTAATAGATTACCATCTGCTATAAAGAGCAGCGGTGCATCGTGTAAAAGATACAGCAAGTTAATTTGAACGGACCAGGAAGTGATTTTTTATGTGAATAAGTTTGAAAAGGTGTTAAATCATCTGTGAGAAAAAGATCACTGACATGTCACAAGAGCAGAATTCAGAGTCACACACATCACATGTCCATCATGTGGAGACACGGGACAGGTGTAGGCTGCTCTCATTGAGTAAGGAGCCTTGTACAGGAAAAAAACGCTCCCCGCCTCTCTCCACAGGGAGAAGGCATTTTTGTTTCAACCATCCCCTCTCAAGAGTCACAGGGGGGACACCCTCTCCTTTTTCTTCTCTCAGTCCCTTTCTCTTTCTTCTTCAGACTTTTCTCCTCTTTCCTCGCTGCCATCCCTCTCATTCCTTCTTTTCCCTCCATCACATCTCTGACACATCCATTTCTTCATCTTCCTCTTCTTCTATCTCTTCCTCTCCAACTCTCAAATCTTCTTCTTCATCTTCTACTTCTCCCCTCCATCTTTCTCTCTCTCTCTCTCTCCTCCACCTTTCTCTCTTTTCCCCCTTTCACTCTTCTCTCCCTCCCCCTCTTTTCTCTCGCTCCTCCTCACACCTCCCTTCTCTTCCTTTTTTTTCTACTTCGTCATCAACTGGGTCAACGCCCAATCCAAGCAATGTGGTGTCCCTGTATTCAGTGTTTCCAGCACAGGGCACCTTGTCTATCCCAAGCACAGTACAAACATTGCCAGTCATTATATCAGGAGAAGAAAGTGCAGATCTCCCTACACAAAACGCTACATGTAGCCCCCAGACACAACAGTCCACAGCTAGGGCTTCACAGGGGGGTGGTATAGCTACAGGGCTGCTAGCATGGAACCATGACACTGATCACGCAGCCTCAGCAAGGAAGTGGGAAATCCCCATGCAGCAAGACAACTTTAAAGCCCAAATCTCACCCAGTGTATGCACCAAGTACACCATGTCACTTCTTATCTGATGAAGATGAAGATGCAACGTCACACATGCTGCCCAATACTAGGGAAGGAAACACACAAGCACCAATAGAGCAGGGACAGATAGAGGCACCATCCTATGAGCCCTTCATCCCAAGCCAGGTGATCAGTATGCTGCCAGACCCAGGGATACACCCATGCCATTTTGCCAAAAAATGCAGCAGATCCAGCGAACGTATGCAGCAGCCTGGACTGATCTCTGGACCGTAATGGAAATAAAAGCAGGTGATGCATTCTGGCCAATTATGAGAGAACACTTCAAGCTTCCAACAGAGTTAGATGCGTATGCCTGGGAGACAGGACCAAAGCTAATTGAGCAACTCAGAGAATGGGCCAAAAGCAGACTGACAGGACAAAACTCTCAGCCTACATGTCACGAGTCAAGACAAGACAGAGTCTGTGGAGAAGTTCCATGACAGAGTAATGCAAGTGTTTCAAGATTTGGGCCTCATTACCCATGATCAGACACACAGACGGATGTTGGCACAGGCTTTTGTGCATGGACTGAGAGAACCAATCAGGAAACCACTGGTAGCAGCCAGGCCTGAGTACACGTCAATAGCAATGGATACCCTGCTCACAGTAGCAAAAAGGATCGAGTCCCGCCGGGACAGAAGGAATGTCAAGTGTTACAACTGTGGCAAGCTTGGCCATTACCGGAACCGCTGCAGAGAACCCTACGACCCACCACTTTGTCTAGAGAAGCAAGCCAAGGAGAAACAAAGAAAGCAATGAAGAACCCGTGCATAGGACAAGAGCACACCAAGTCCACAGGGAACCCCACCAGTGGGACCAATATCCTGAGAGTGGATGGCGTAGTCAGATCTTTTCTTGTGGAACTCCGCAACCTCACCTACCTATCAGAATCTTCTGCTTCCTGCATGGGAATTGATGGTCAAGTCAGATATTTCCAGATTATGAAGCCCCTGAGCGTGTGGACTCAGCCAGAACACTCCATCATGTCCAGTTTGTTGTGTAAAAAACCTGCACCCTCAACCTATTGGGAGTGGACCTACTGCAGAAGCTGAAAGCGACCAGAGTGTTCCAGGAAGATGGGACCATGACACTTTCTTCACCCCTGACCCAGAAGAAACAGGAACCTCAAAACAACCACTGCAGACCTATCACAGGAGGTGCTGGACATAGTACCAGAAAAGCCACTCATCACCCAGAGTCAAGATGTCTCTGACCAACTGAAGGTCTAAGTGAACTCGCTAAGAAGACGGCCTGAGAACTTTGACATTGGCCAGGATATTCAACTCAAGAAGGACTCTACTCGCTTCATGGAATGGCAACACCTCATCCAGCTCTAACGCCAGAGGTTCATCTTTTGCAAGCACCAGGAGGTGCCCCCTGCAATCAACCAGTTCACCCAGGCCCTAGACCGGCAAAAGGCCACTCAGCTCTTCAAACTTGTGCACAAATACTGACCTGAGACCGAGCTGGAGAAAAAGAAACTACTGATGGCCCGTGCTGAGAGAAAAGCAGCCGTTTAAGGAGACGTCCCAACAAGAAGACCCCCTGTGACCAGAGCAGGTGCTCACACAGTGACTGTCTTGGTGGAGAACAAGAAAGCCAGCTGGTCGTCATCTCTCATGATGTGGATCCTAGTAGACGGCTTGTTTTCCGCCAGCTCTGCACCAGCAGATGGGAGTCCCTGCCGCATACTGAAGGACAAGGCCAAACTGGGCTGCCTCTCCCATCGGAATCAATCCCAGCTTTCCACAGTGAAGAAAAAGACTGTAAACCCAACTGAGTTCAGAATGGTGCAAGGCCTGGAGGCCGCGAAAGAGGCTACGGTATTTGAAACCCCAACAGTGCTGAACCATCACACTCTGCTCTCAAGAGTCCCAGTCACCGCAACGGTATTCACGGTGATCAACCTGGCCAGTACCTTCTTCAGTGTTTCCCCTCCACCTGGAGGCCTGCTTTCACGCACCAGTGCAGTGCATATGGACAGTGTTGTCTCAAGGTGCTCAAAACAAGCCCTTTAAGTTTCACCAAGACAATGTCCTCCATCCTCGTCAACTGGATTGCAGAATATGCAAGAGTCACTCTTCTACAACACGTGGATGACCTTCTATTTTGTGTGGTTGACATCAACACCTGCACAGTCTATTCCTTGTCTCTCCTACTCTACCTGGAAGAACAGCAATGCAAGGTCTGGAAGAACAAAGTCCAGTGATGCCAGAAGCAAGTTACATCCTGGGACACTGTATTGCCCACCAGACGAAACACATGTCAAAAGACTGGGAGACACTATGGAGACGATGGCTCCCCAACAACTCCAAGAATGCTGCAGGCCTTCCCTGGTCTAGTGTCATATTGCAGAACCTGGATCCCTGATGCCTAGACCTAATGCAGCCTCTGTGCGCTTGCATCAACGCAACCCCGCTCCTTCTATCAGACGCAGCCTTCAACCCATTCAGGAGATTGGAAGAACTCCACAGTCTCAGCGCCAATACCAGGCCTACCTGACTATGAAAAGTCTTTCCGTCTACCTGATGGAAGAAAGAAGGTCATGCTATTGGAGTCCTGGCACGGATTCAGGGGGAAAAACAGAGACTTTTAGGCTGCCTCTCAGCCCGCTTGGATCCAGTTGCAAGAAGAACACCCCCTGCCTGATGGCAGTATCTGCAGCAACACCCTCCTGGACAAGGTTGCTGACATCACTCTTGGACAGCCACTGGAACCTCTCACTCCAATGACATCTTGGTAATCTTCAATCAAGCTCAACCAACAGTAATCTCCCGCCGCCAGGCATCTTTGTGGTGCCTCTATTGCCTTTGTCTCATAATGTCACCATCTCCAGACCTACAGATTCAAATTCAAATTCAATTTCAAATTCAAAGAAGCTTTATTGGCAGGACTAAATACACATTAGTTTTGCCAAAGCAAGTGTACAAAAGGGAATAGGGATAGGGATGTTGGGTAGGGACGGATCTAGGGTAGGGGTTGTGGAAGTCCATGGCTTAGGGAGGGGTGATGGGGGCGCAGATCGGGATGGGGGCTATAGAAGTCCATGGCATAGGGATGTTGGGTAGGGGCAGATCCGGGGTGGAGGCTATAGAAGTCCATGGCCTATCATTAGTTCTCTTTCTCGCAGTCTATGACATTGCTCACATACCGCGCTGCTATCTCCGCTGCTCTCTCTTCTTCCCCCAGCAAGATATATGTTTTCTCTTCCTCCTTCATGGGTGTGAAATCCGGGAAGAGATGTGAGGTCTCCTGAAGTGAGTGTCCCTCACTGCTGAGTATTTGGAGCAGTGTAGCAGGAAGTGGGGTTTGTCCTCTATGGCCTCCTGGTCACAGTGTTGGCATAGTCTTTCCTCCTTGGGCTTGTGCTCTGCCTGTGTCGGCCGGATTCGAGGGCCAGGGCTGTGGGCACTGAGTCTTTACCGGCTCAGGATCTGGGGGTCTCTGGGGTCCGGG
>JARQOD010002198.1:0-81713 GCA_033576555.1 Oophaga sylvatica
AAAGAAAGAGGGAGAGAGAGGATGGAGAGAGAGATAGACAATAGTGGGAGAGAGAGAGATGGAGAAAGAAAGAGAGAGATGGAGAAAGAAAGAGGGAGAGAGAGAGAGGCAATAGTGGGAGAGAGAGGGATGGAGAGAGAAAGAGCGAGGGAGAGAGAGAGGCAATAGTGGGAGAGAGAGATGGAGAGAGAAAGAGGGAAAGAGAGAGGAGAGAGATGGAGAGAGAGATGGAGAGAGAGAGGCAATAGTGGGAGAGAGAGATGGAGAGAGAAAGAGCGAGGGAGAGAGAGGCAATAGTGGGAGAGAGAGAGATGGAGAGAGAAAGGGAGAGAGAGATGGAGAGAGAGAGAGATGGAGAAAGAAAGAGGGAGAGAGAGAGATGGAGAGAGAAAGAGTGAGAGAGAGAGGTAATAGTGGGAGAGAGAGAGAGAGATGGAGAAAGAAAGAGGGAGAGAGAGAGAGAGATGGAGAAAGAAAGAGGGAGAGAGAGAGGCAATAGTGGGAGAGAGAGAGATGGAGAAAGAAAGAGGGAGAGGGAGAGATGGAGAGAGAGAGGCAATAGTGGGGGAGAGAGAGAGATGGAGAAAGAAAGAAAGAGGGAGAGAGAGAGGGAGTGATGGAGAGAGAGAGGCAATAGTGGGGGAGAGAGAGAGAGATGGAGAAAGAAAGAGGGAGAGAGAGAGGCAATAGTGGGGGAGAGAGAGAGATGGAGAAAGAAAGAGGGAGAGAGAGGGAGAGATGAAGAGAGGCAATAGTGGGGGAGAGAGAGAGAGATGGAGAAAGAAAGAGGGAGAGAGAGGAGGGGCAATAGTGGGAGAGAGATGGAGAAAGAAAGAGGGAGAGAGAGAGATGGAGAGAGAGATAGACAATAGTGGGAGAGAGAGAGATGGAGAAAGAAAGAGGGAGAGAGAGTTGGAGAAAGAAATAGGGAGAGAGAGAGAGAGAGGCAATAGTGGGAGAGAGAGAGGATGGAGAGAGAAAGAGGGAGAGAGAGAGATGGAGAGAGATGGAGAATAAAGAGGGAGAGAGAGAGATGGAGAAAGAAAGAGGGAGAGAGAGAGAGAGAGGCAATAGTGGGAGAGAGAGAGATGGAGAAAGAAAGAGGGAGAGAGAGAGAGGGAGAGATGGAGAGAGAGGCAACAGTGGGGGAGAGAGAGAGAGATGGAGAAAGAAAGAGGGAGAGAGAGCGGCAATAGTGGGAGAGAGAGAGATGGAGAGAGAAAGAGGGAGGGAGAGAGAGATGAGAGAGAGAGAGAGAGAGAGATGGAGAAAGAAAGAGGGAGAGAGAGAGGCAAAGAGGCAATAGTGGGAGAAAGAGATGGAGAAAGAAAGAGAGAGGGAGAGATGGAGAGAGAGAGAGAGAGGCAATAGTGGGGGAGAGAGAGAGAGATGGAGAAAGAAAGAGGGAGAGAGAGAGAGATGGAGAGAGAGAGGTAATAGTGGGAGAGAGAGAGAGAGAGATGGAGAAAGAAAAAGGGAGAGAGAGAGAGATGGAGAAAGAAAGAGGGAGAGAGAGGCAATAGTGGGAGAAGAGAGGGATGGAGAGAGAAAGAGGAGGGAGAAAGAGAGGCAATAGTGGGAGAGAGAGAGAGAGAGATGGAGAGAGAGAGAGATGGAGAGAGAGAGATGGAGAGAGAGAGAGGCAATAGTGGGTGAGAGAGAGATGGAGAGAGAAAGAGCGAGGGAGAGAGAGAGAGAGAGAGGCAATAGTGGGAGAGAGAGATGGAGAGAGAAAGAGCGAGGGAGAGAGAGGCAATAGTGGGAGAGAGAGAGAGAGATGGAGAAAGAAAGAGTGAGAGAGAGAGAGAGGCAATAGTGGGAGAGAGAGAGATTGCCTTGATTCTTCCTATTAATACCAAGATTTCACATCCACACCCACATACAACCCACAACTCCGCCACTCTTCTTCCGGTATCTTCTCTGGCCAATATCCAATCATCTTTCGGTAATATGAACATTGTCATTGGCTGCAGTAACTGTCACTTTCCTGCAGATGGCATCCTCGTGCTTGGGAAAGTTCTTGTGTAGGACAGGTTCAACTCCATTTGGAGCTGGCTCCAAGATGTCCATTTAAAGAACAATGGTGTATCATCCAAACACCACAGGCATCGTGTATCAATATACATATCCATAAGCCGGAGACAGGACGTCTATCTCTGGACCACTGGTTTATAATGGAAAACCACAGGAGCTGTGTACATATGCAGATAACGATAGATCACAAACAGGATAGATGCGATTCATTCAAGATCTTCACAGTGTACAACTGTATCTTCTATTAGGCTGGATGGCCAATATTCATTTCATATGTAGATGCACCTTAACTTATCACTAAAACAAAGGACCTCACACAAAAGAACACAGGCCTTCTCACCCAGCAGGTTCACAGTCTTGTTGTTGTGAACGTGTTGGAGACGACTTCGGAGCTGAAGCTCCCTCTGGTAGTTGCTGAGGGTATTGAACCTATGTTGAACAGCAAAAATCCACCACCTGCAACTGACGATTGGTTATCAGGTGGTACGGACTGGCCTGATATAAGTGAGCTGACCTCCCATGGTCCTTGCCGGTGATCAATTGTTCTTCCTGGTCTAGGTTGGAATTCAGCTTGCTTTTCTGCTGTCTCCTGCTTGCATTCAGATAAGTCACTTTCAGTTTTTTTACTGTGGTTTGAATTTCCTTGTTTTTTGCTGCATTGCTTTTTGAGTTCAGCCGGGTCCCCTTTGGGGGGCTTAGGCTGGTCTCCGTTCTCTTTTTGTATTTGTTCATTTGCTCAGTTCTTGTGATATTTTACTGCTGGGTAGCTGCGTGTTCACACCAGAGATCTGATATAGGTGGTCGAGACAATGTGGTCTCAGTGTTTTGGATTCAGAAGTGTTGGAGTTTTTCCTAGGGTTTTGCTGGGTTGTAGACAGTATTCTCTCCTGTGCTGTCCTATCTAGACAGTTTTGGGCCCCAGCGTTTGCTCAATCTATTTTCTGTCTGTGTTCGTGTTTTCATCTTGTCTAACCGCCATTATATGTCTGGGGGCTTCCTATTCTTTTGGGGCTCTACTCAGGGGCAGTTAGCTTTCCTCTTTTCATCTTCAGGGATAGCTATCTCTCCAGCTGTGATGAGGCGTCTAGGGCACCGCAGGAACATCCCACGGCTGCTTCTAGTTGTGCGGTTTGTTGTGAATGGGTTTGAGATGAGTTCTGAGCAGAGGCTCCCTCTGGTGGTTACAAGCGGTACTAGTGAAGATTGTGAGGACTGGGAATCAGGTGTTACTGACTGGTCTTATATAAGGGAGTCATTTTCCCATCAGGGTTGCCGGTGATCAATTGTTCTGGTCTGAATCCTTCTTTCCAGTTTCCCTTGTAGCCTGCTGTGTCGTGTCTGCATCTCCTGCTACCAGATAAGAATTTTTCTTCTTTTGTGTTGTTGCTATATTTTTGCATTTTGTCCTGCACTTCTTTGGGGGCCTTCTGGGTCCCCTCCGGGGGCTTCTGCCTTCTCAGTTTAGTTCAGCCACTGAGTTTTGTTCTTTTGCTTTTTCCAGTTTTTTCAGTGGCTGCTGTTTTGATTTTGTTACACCAGAGAACTAATTTAGGTGGTAGAGGTCGTGTGATCTCAGGTGTTTTTGAAATTAGTAGAGTTGGTGTTTTTCAGGGTTTTCTGGGATTGCAGTAAGTACCCTTCCTGTCCTTTTCTATTTAGATAGTTTGGGCCCCAGCGTTTGCTCATTCTATTTTCTTTCTGTGTCAGTGTTTCCTCTTGTCTGGCCGCCATTACATGTTTGGGGGCTTTCTGTTATCTTTGGGGTTCTGCTCCGGGGCAGATAGCTTTCCTATTTCTATCTTTAGGTGTAGTTAGTTTCTCAGGCTGTGACGAGGCGTCTAGGACCAACGTAGGAACGCTCCACGGCTGCCTCTAGTTGTGGTGGTTAGTCAGGGTACTGCAATCCCATAGATTCCAACTGGTCTGGTGTATTGCCTTTTTTACCTGCACTCCTCAGCTACCGAAACATAACAGCGGTTAGTTTAGGGGTCTGCAGCCTATTAGTTTCCAACCTCTCTGGTGTTTGGCTGCCTATGCGGTTTTTTGCTCCTGCCTCCTCAGCTACCTAAGCATAACAGAATCACCGGCCATACTGAAATTATATGGTACTCAACAGAAGGGAAAAAATAGTAAAAAAAAAAAGTTGTCAGAGTTGTCAGAAAAATTTTTTTTTTCTTTGTTACATTTTTTTTTTTTCTCTCTTTTTTTCTCTGGGGACTGAGGAGGAATTTTTTCCCCAATGGAAGTCAAGCATTTGTCCGATCGTGTGGAGCAGCTTGCTGCTGAAGTTCGGAGTACTGCTACCTATCTCGCTAGGTTGCCTGCTGTGGAACCTAGGATCCCCATGCCAGATTTATTTTTGGGGGATCGGTCTAAATTTTTGAATTTTAAAAATAACTGTAAGTTGTTTTTTACCTTGAAGCCTAAGTCCTCAGGGAACGCAGCGCAGCAGGTACAAATTGTCATCTCCCTGTTGTGCGTCGACCCTCAGGATTGGGCCTTTTCCCTGACACCTGGGGATCCTGTTTTGAATGATGTTGATGTGTTTTTTCAGGCTCTGGGGTTGTTGTACGATGAACCTAATGTTACTGATCAAGCTGAAAAAACCTTGTTGGCATTGAATCAGGGTCAAGAAGCCGCAGAGCTGTATTGTCAGAAATTCAGAAAGTGGACAGTCCTTACTAAATGGAATGATGATGCTCTGGCGGCCCTTTTTCGGAAGGGGCTGTCAGAGAATGTAAAGGATGTTATGGTGGGATTCCCTGTCCCCTCTGGTCTCAATGACTCTATGTCATTAGCTATTCAAGTTGACAGACGTTTGCGTGAGCGCAGAGGTATGCGTGAGATAGTGTTGTCTTGTGGGCCAGCTTCTGAACCCATGCAGTGTGATAGAGTGACTTCTGGGGCACAGCGTCATGAGTTTCGAAAGCGTAATAAGTTGTGTTACTATTGTGGTGACGCCTCTCATGCTATTTCTGTCTGCCCCAAGCGGGGAAGACGTTTTGCACGCTCAGTTGTTTTGGGTAGTGTTCAGACTAAATATCTGTTGACTGTTACCTTGATTTGCTCCATGTCCACATTTTCTGCTCAGGCTTTCGTTGATTCTGGAGCAGCTATTAACCTGATGGATTTTGATTTTGCCAAACGTTGTGGTTTTCCCATGATACCCCTGCGGAAGTCTATTCCTTTGCTGGGCATTGATTCTACCCCTTTGGCGGAGAATAAACCTCAGTTTTCTACTTAGGTGATAATGCGAGTTGACCCGGACCACCAAGAGAATTGCAAATTTTTGGTGTTACATAATCTACATGACATTATCGTGCTGGGTTTCCCTTGGTTACAGACTCATAATCCTGTTTTGGATTGGAAATCTGTGTCTGTGACTAGTTGGGGCTGCCAATGTGTTCGTGCTGACACTCCTGTTTTTTCTGCCCCCCAGTCTCAAGATGTCCCTGACTATTTGACTGATTTTTCTGATGCGTTTAGTGAGAGTAAGTCGGCATCCTTACCTCCTCACAGGAGCTATGATTGCGCTATTGACTTAGTGCCTGGTGGTAAATTTCCTAAAGGTCGGCTCTTTAATTTATCTGTACCTGACCATGAGGCCATGCGATCTTATAGCAAAGAGTCTTTAGAGAAGGGTCATATCAGACCATCCTCTTCACCCTTGGCTGGGCGCCGGCTTTTTCTTTGTGGCCAAGAAGGATGGTTCATTGAGGCCGTGTATTGACTATCGTCTCCGGAATATGATCACTATTAAATATCAATATCCGTTACCCTTGATTTCTGACCTGTTTTCCAGAGTGAAAGGTACTAGTTGGTTTACCAAGCTTGACCTCAGGGGGGCGTATAATCTTATTCGCATCAAGCACGGGGATGAATGGAAGACGGCGTTTAATACCCCAGAGGGGCATTTTGAGTACCTAGTGATGCCTTTTGGGCCTCATAATGCCCCTTTCGTCTTCCAGTCCTTTATGAACGATATTTTCTGGGATTTCGTGGATAAATTTCTGATTGTTTATTTGGACGAAATCTTGATTTTTTCCAATGACTGGGACTCTCATGTGAAACATGTTCGGACTTTGTTCCGGATTTTGAGAGAAAATGCATTGTATGTGAAGGGATCAAAATGTCTTTTTGGCGTACAGAAGGTTTCATTTCTGGGATTCATTTTGTCTCCGTCTGTTATTGAAATGGACCCGGTCAAAGTTCAGGCCATTTGTGATTGGGTTCAGCCCACTACATTGAAGGCTCTTCATAGATTTTTGGGTTTTGCTAATTTTTATCGTAAATTTATAGGTAACTTCTCTACTATTGTGAAACCACTGACTGATTTGACCAAAAAGGGTTCCGATGTGGTGAATTGGCCTCCTGAGGCAGTTTCTGTGTTTCAGCAGCTTAAGCAGAGATTCATTTCTGTTCCTGTTCTACGGCAACCTGATGTTTCTCTACCATTTCAGGTGGAGGTTGATGCTTCTGAGATTGGTTCAGGAGCCGTTTTGTCCCAAAGGGATCCGGAGACTTCTAAGAGAAACCTTTGTGCCTTTTTCTCTCGAAAATTTTCCCCAGCGGAACGTAATTATGATGTGGGAAATCGGGAGTTATTGGCTATGAAGTGGGCCTTTGAAGAGTGGAGACATTGGCTGGAAGGAGCCAAACATCAGGTGGTGGTCCTCACTGATCACAAGAACCTGGTTTATCTTGAATCGGCCAAGCGACTTAATCCTAGACAGGTCAGGTGGGCCTTGTTTTTCACACGTTTTAATTTTGTGGTTTCTTTTCTCCCGGGCACTAAAAATGTTAAGGCGGATGCCCTCTCGAGGAGTTTCTTCCTGGATTCTCCTGAGGTAACTGAGCCTGCTGTTATTCTGAAGGGGGGTGTGGTTCTTTCCGCTATCTCGCCCGATTTGAGACTGGCCCTGGAGCAATTTCAGGAGGATAAACCGGAATGCTGCCCTGTTGGGAAATTGTTTGTCCCAGATCAGTGGAGGAAGAAAGTTATGTCTGAGATTCATTGCTCCACGTTGGTCGGCCATCCTGGTATTTTTAGTACCAGAGATTTGGTGAGTCGGTCCTTTTGGTGGCCCACTTTGTCTTGTGACGTCAGGGACTTTGTGCAGTCCTGTGGAACTTGTTCTCGGTCCAAACCTTGCTCTCGCCCTAGTGGTTTGTTAATGCCATTGCCTGTGCCCAAGAGGCCATGGACCCATATCTCTATGGATTTTATTTCCGACCTCCCTGTCTCAGAGAATGACCGTTATTTGGGTAATCTGTGATAGGTTTTCCAAGATGATACATCTTGTGCCACTACCTAAGTTGCCTTCCTCCTCCGAGTTGGTGTCCTTGTTTTTTCAACAGGTGGTTTGGTTGCACGGCGTTCCAGAGAACATTGTGTCTGACAGAGGAGTCCAGTTTGTTTCCAGATTTTGGAGGACAGTTTGTTCCAAAATGGGAGTTCAGCTGTCTTTTTCCTCTGCGTTCCACCCTCAGACCAATGGACAAACTGAGAGAACAAACCAGACCTTGGAGACTTATTTGAGATGTTTTGTGTCTGCTGATCAAGATGACTGGGTCTCTTTTTTGCCTTTGGCTGAGTTTGCTTTAAATAATAGGGCTAGTTCTGCCACCTTGATGTCTTCATTTTTCTGCAATTTTGGGTTTCATCCTCGATTTTCTTCAGGGCAGGTGGAGGCTTCTGTCTGTCCTGGTGTTGACTCTATTGTGGAGAGAATGCAGCAGATTTGACATCAAGTAGTGGATAAGTTGTCTCTCTCTCAGGAGAAGGCCCAGCGGTTTGCCAACCGGCATAGGACTGATGGTCCTCGGTTTAAAGTGGGTGACTTGGTTTGGTTATCCTCAAAAAATATCCTATGAGGGTCGCGTCTCCAAAATTTAAGCCAAGGTTCATTGGACCTTATAAGATCGTGGAAATTCTTAATCCCATTTCCTTCCGTTTTCTTCTTCCAGGAACATTCAAGATTCTCAACGTATTCCACAAATCTTTATTGAAGAGGTTTGTAGAGCCAGTGGTTCCTATGGCTGCGCCTCCAGATCCTGTTTTGGTTGAGGGCAATTTGGAGTATGTAGTTGAGAAGATATTGGATTCTCGTTTGGCTAGGCGGAGACTCCAGTACGTGGTGAAGTGGAAAGTGTAACGGGTCTGGTGGGTGGAACTACTGACGAGACAGGTCAGGTTGGTGGAACCACATAGCTTTATTATACAAGAGATTTTACTTGTAAGAGAGCGGGTGGCACCTGGGAAAAGGGCAGGGATTCACGGCAGAGGATATAGGTAGTTTCTGGACAGGCAGGTTTGTCACAGCAAGTGACCAAGGAAGTCTCTGGGCAGGCAGGTTGTAACGGTAAGTAACCGAGGCAGTCTCTGGACAGGCAGGTTGTCACGGCAAGTGACCAAGGCAGTCTCTGGGACAGGCAGGTTGTCACGGCAAGTGACCAGGCAGTCTCTGGGCAGGCAGGTTGTCACGGCAGGTGACCAGGCAGTCTCTGGGCAGGCAGGTTGTCACGGCAAGTGGCCAGGAAGTCTCTAGACAGGCAGGTTGTCACGGCAAGTGACCAGGCAGACTCTGGGCAGGCAGGTTGTCATGGCAAGTGACCAGGCAGTCTCTAGACAGGCAGGTTGTCACAGCAAGTGACCAGGCAGTCTCTAGACAGGCATGTATATACGACCTGATATGGTGGAGCCTCCAGGTAGGCTGCAGTCGGATGGCAGATGATCGCTCCAGGTGAGCAGGCAAGAGCCGGGGATCTCTGCAGATGATGTCCGAACTTCAGGATGGAGCTGCAGTCGGATGGCAGATGATCGCTCCCAGGTGAGCAGGCAAGAGCCGGGGATCTCTGCAGATGATGTCCGAACTTCCGGATGGAGCTGCAGTCGGATGGCAGATGTGTGTCGACCCGCCACCACAATTGTGGGTTACCAGGGCAATGGGGTACTCAGAGCCGAGCCCGTAGAAGTCTATGGGGATTGTCACAGGTAGCTGTGGCTCGGTCTGTGGCCCTGGCGGTCTGGCGTATGTTGGGGATATATTTACAGGGGATAGGTTTATATACAGTTCGTGACGCCACCTGTAGTATTCTGGTAATTGTACCAGCGCTGCTGTAGATCTCTGAGGGGATGGTGAGCAGCTAGATGTCGGGTCCCCTACAGGTGGGACTCTTCCCTCAGGTCGGTAGTTAGGTAGGGATTGTGCAGGCATGCAATAATAACTCAGTCTCACACGGTCAGCGTCTTTCCATACCTTTACTTGCAAGATGATAAGGCAGGTCCCAGGGAGGCTGATGGGGTTGATGGAGGATGAGCTTTGAGGCAACAGCTAAGCAAGTTAGGGGCCTCCTTTACTGTCCAATGAAGATGAGTACGACCAGCTGAAGCGTAGTCCCTCTATGATTCCAGCTATTCCAAAGCTGTGCTTTCCAGTCAATTTAGTGTTAGGAGCCTTTCTATGAGGAGCTGAATTCTTATTTTGTCCTGCAGAGACTCAAAGTCTTCATTCCCCTGACCCAGTTACGTACTGACTATAAGGGGGTGTTTGCCGCGACCTAGGGTCCGGTAAATCTCTGGTTTTCTCTTCACTATGCTTGTAGCTAATAGTGATCCTTCGGTCCCCAGTAACCGGTAGCAATGTGCAGGACTCTTCCAAGCCAAACGCACTTTTCCAATAATCTTCCTTCCACTTTGCCCTTCGATTTGCTCAACTCTTAATAGCTAGTTCAGTCTTTCTTCCAGTGGGGCACAGCTCTGACTAGACTAAGGTGAATTAGACCACCTGTACCAGCCTCCACTTTCTGAACTGAAGACAGGCTCAAACTGGACACGTCTACTCTGTCCAAGGACAGGAAACTGACTGACTAGAAATCACTCCCTTCCACACCCCTGCTGGGTGTGTCAGAAGTGTACATGATGTCATGAAGAGACCTTAACTGTTACCTCTCCACTCATCCTCCTGGTATTGTGTACCAGGGCTACACATTCCCCCATGGTAAACGACAGCACTCCCGGGCTGTAAAATATAAAGAGACATTTTTGTTTATGCATGAAAACATTAACAATAACATTAATTCGTCCCATCCGGGAGGTGAGGATATCTTGAACGTTGCGAACAAACATTATATATAGAAATACAAAAGTATTAAATAGCATTTAATAAATATACAGTATACTTGTGAAGGACCCGCACCAAACCTTCAACGTGGGTCCTGGGTGGGCTGCAGGACATCCAATTGCAGACCTCACTCAGTGCCACACCACACGGGTTTTTGGTTCGAGGTAAGTCAAGTTTCATGTGAAATCATTAAAAAGGCACAAAGTGCAACTATTTACAGGATACAGTTTTTGGGCTGGCTCAGTCCTCAGCCTCTGAGTCCATTGTTAAACGAAGACATAATAGGGAAAAAACACATATATATATATAGACTTTTACAATATTCACATAATTCGTTATAATCACTGCTGATATCTAATGGGTAATTCCCTTTTGTGATTCTCTCTGATCTACGTGGTGTAGTTTCAGGTATATCAAGTTGCGATCTGTCTGCACTGCGTAACGGCAAACTATAGAACTGCCTTAATCTTTCTATGGATCTGGCAAGCGTACTGATGGCTGGGCGGTGTGAGTCAGCTTCACCAGGAGGATCCCATAGTATGGGGCGCTGCTTCAGATGATCCATCTTGAGTTCCACAGGTTGAGGTGTTGCTGGGATGGGTAACTCCTGAGCGGGCTCAACTGGCACCACAGGCACAACTGGAGGTAGAACTTCCTCTTGTGGCTGATAAAACTGCAACACTGGAATTATCACAGCATCTCCCAGTCGGGCCAATCCGCAGGAAAATCTCCCAGATCTGTGTGTATGACCTCTTCCTTTCTTTCTCCTTGATTGAGGACAGGGTTCTTTTCACAACGCTTTAAGTGTTCTGGACACAACTTCAAATGATCTCTGGACACAGTGATTGTTGTTCTTCCTCCGTCTTACTGACGACACAAACTTTTCTGTTGTCATATTTAGAATCTTGAATGACGTAGGGTTCTTGCTCCCACTGGTTATCCAGTTTGTGCATCTTCCTTTTTTCCTTTTTAATACTACCTCTCCAGGCATCAGAGGCTTGGCAGGAGCATTTCGGTTGTAAACATCTTCCTGTTTCTCCCGTGCCTTATTGAGACTTTCCTCACACAGATTTGTACTCTTCTGTATTGCTCTTGCCGAATGATGTCCCAGTTTTCCACGGCATCGTCTGCCTCCGGTTCTACCACTCCGAGTTCTAGATCCATTGGTAGTTTTCCCGGGGCCTTGCTCTCATAAGATAAGCTGGAGTGCAGTTAGTTGAGCTTACAGGTATATGATTATACAAATCAACCAAATCAGGTAGTAAATCCGGCCATCGATTCCTGTCTTCCAACGGTATGGATCTCAACAAGTCAAGGACAATATGGTTCATCTTTTCACAAAGACCGTTGGTTTGAGGGTGGTATAGTGTCGTTCTAATTTTCTTGCACCCGTACATATGACAGAATTCCTTGAATAGATCAGCTTCGAAAGCAGGTCCCTGATCGGTTAATACTTGCTCCGGATACCCATGCGGTCTGCAGAAGCTTGCTTGAAAGGTTTTCGCGGCCGTCACTGCGGTCTGGTCCTTAACTGGAACACCACCAGAAATCTGGAGTAATGGTCCACCATGGTCAGGGCGTAGAGTATCCAGATCTACTTGGCGACAATTTGACATGGTCCAGGGCCACAATCTCCAGGGGCGAGTCGTCCGGATAGGTTGCAGGGGTGCCTTCTGACTACCGTAGTCCTTTCTTCTGAGACCACAGGGTCCACAGTTCCGACACCACCTCTCGATGGAGCTGCGCATCCCTACCCAGTAGAACCGGCATCTCAACAGGGTCTCCAGCTTTCTCCAGCCAAAGTGTCCTGCTTGATCGTGGTACGCTTCCAACACCATTGGGACGTCTGCCTTGGGGACCACGATTTTGCCAGACCATTTCATGGGTTCTGGGGTTGACGTATCTCCTGCACAACTTCTCACGGTATAGGAACAACCTGCTTTTCTCGTTCCACAGGAGCTTGGCTGACATAGGTGCATCCTTTTCCAAGAGGAACCTTCCTGTTTTAACAACTCCTTGATGCGGCTGACCACTGGATCACTGTCCTGAGTCTCTTTCCAACTGTGATGGGGTAAAGGATTTAATGTTGCACCATACTGCTTTCTGTGGACTCGATGCTCGTGGACTACCCCATTTCGATGGAACGCAGGTAGCTCAATTTCTTCCAGGTCGTCCGATTCTTCTTCCGTATCAGAGTCATGCGGCATTCGGGACATGCATCAGCATTAGCATTCTTTCGACCTGCCCGGTACTTGATAGTAAACTGGTAATTGGACAACCGAGCCATCCACGCTGCTCCATGGCGCCCAGCTTGGCGGTTTCCAGGTGCGTTAACGGGTTGTTGTCTGTGTACGCCGTGAACTTTTGGAGGCCAGATAGTGCTTAAATCTTTCAGTAATGGCCCAGACCAGCGCCAGAAACTCCAGCTTGAAGCTGCTATAATTTTCCGGATTTCTCTCAGTTGGCCTGAGTTTTCTGCTGGCATATGCGATGACTTTTTCTTGGCCATTCTGCTTCTGACTGAGAACTGCTCCCAACCCTTCATTACTGGCGTCGGTGTACAACAGGAACGGTTGGCTGTAATCAGGATAGTCTAAGATCTCATCCCTGTAAGGATCTCTTTCATCTTTTGAAATGCTTCAGCCTGTTCCTTACCCCAATTGAAAGGAGGGTTTCTGCTCTTTAAGGATTGTCCTACAGGAGGTCCTGTAAAGGGGCTGCCTTCTTCGTGTAATCTTTCACGAATCTCCTGTAGTAACCCGTTAGTCCCAGGAACTGTCGCACTTCCTTAAGGTTCTTCGGCTCCGGCCACTTCTGGATGGCAGTGACTTTCTCTGGGTCCGGCGCTACTCCTTCCGAACTGACGATGTGCCCCAAGTATTGTACCTTCTGTTTGAGTAGATGGCATTTTGAGGGTTTTAATTTCATCCCGTACCTGGACAGGGACTCGAATACTTCTGCCAGGTGCTTCAGATGGTCCTCATATGTCTTGGAATACACGATAACGTCGTCTAGGTATAGCAGCACGGTTTCAAAATTGAGATGTCCCAGACAGTTTTCCATCACTCTCTGAAATGTTCCTGGGGCACTGCTGAGCCCAAACGGCATTCTGTCGAACTCACAGAGCCCCATTGGGGTGGTGAAAGCCGTTTTCTCACGATCCTCCTCAGCCACAGCCACTTGCCAGTAACCACTAGTCAGATCGAGGGTAGAAAAGTAGTTAGCCGTTTTCAGAGCAGCTAAGGGTTCCTCTATACGTGGTAACGGGTATGCATCCTTGTGTGTTATGCGGTTCACCTGCCTGTAATCCACACACATTCTCATACTACCATCTTTCTTTTTAACCAGAACTAGAGGGGCTGCCCAGGGGCTACAACTATCCCTTATCACCCCAGCTTTCTTCATATCATTCAACATTTCTTTAGCCTTCTGATAATGAGCTGGAGGTATGGGCCTATACCGCTCTTTGATGGGAGGATGACTGCCTGTAGGGATATGATGTTGTACTCCCTTAATTACCCAAAATCAAGTGGATTTTTGCTAAACACTTGGGCGTACTCTTGCACCACCCGTAATACCCCTTGCTTCTGGTGAGCGGGAGTGGTGTCCGTCCCAACATGGAGTTGCTGACACCATTCCGCCACCTGAGTTGCTGGGTCATTGTCCTCCGCTATTTGACGGGAGTCTAAGGACTCAGCCGGGAGAATAGAATTATTATCAACAGCATGAAGTTTAGCAATGGTTGCATAACGGGGTAAATTTACTTCATCATCTCCCCAATTGAGAAGCCGTACCGGTACTCTTCCATTCACCACTTCTACTACTCCTCTAGCAGTCATAAGTGTAGGTCTATGTTCTGAATGGTGGGGTTCTACTACAGCTTGGTAATTCTGTCCTCTCAGACCTATGGCCGCCCTGCACCAAATGATCATTTCACTCATTGGGGGTATCACAATAGGATCCGAGTCAGTGACCCGTACATTACCAATTTCGCCGTCGGTAAGCTTCGCTTGCTGCTGACACACCAGGGCCCGGATCTCTCTTTGGATTACTCCTCTCTGCCTTGGTCGGGCAATCTCAGCGAGCTGTTGGAGCAAGAACACAACTTCTCCCAAACAATTACCGATAATGTTAGTACCCAAAATTATATTTAAACCGTTCTCCTCATTTACAGTCTTTACTACCAGAAGCCCTTGGTCTTTCAACTCCTCTCTGCCCACCTTTACATCTACACATTTTGTTCCGAGTACTTCTACAGGAAGACCATTAGAAGCATACACAGTAAAGTCAAGGCTCGGAGGTTTAAGACTGTCCATTGACCAGTACTTGGTATATAGAGCATCAGGTATTAGGGTCACCTGGGACCCAGTGTCTAACAATGCTGGAACAGCAATACCATCTAGAATAATAGACAGGTAGGGTCGCCCGCCCACATACCTGCGGTTCCAGTCTAGGGGGCCTGACGGGTATTCTCCTGGGTGTTGGCCCTTGGACCCAGGTTCTGCCCGTTTAAAGGACACTGTGTAGACAGATGACCTTTCCGGTTGCAGCGATAACAGATAAACTCTCGACGAGGAGGGTGTTGATCAGAGGTCGCTCCTGGGGGTGGCGTTGTCCTCCTCCGGGGGGGCGACGTCTTCTTTCTTCTCCGGTGCATCCACGGAACGTCCTCTGGGCAGTCAGCTAACAAGATCTTTCCTTCCTCCTCTTTCCGCAGCTGCAGGGCACTCATCACAGCGGCCAGATTTTTAGTCAGCTGGCGCACCTCTGAGCGCAGACAGTCCAATTCACTAGGAGGTGTCACTCTGTGTCGACCCGCCACCACAATTGTGGTTACCAGGGCAATGGGTACTCAGAGCCGAGCCCGTGAAGTCTATGGGGATTGTCACAGGTAGCTGTGGCTCGGTCTGTGGCCCTGGCGGTCTGGCGTATGTTGGGGATATATTTACAGGGGATAGTTTATATACAGTTCGTGACGCCACCTGTAGTCTTCTGGTAATTTGTACCAGCGCTGCTGTAGATCTCTGAGGGGATGGTGATGCAGCTAGATGTCGGGTCCCCTACAGGTGGGACTCTTCCCTCAGGTCGGTAGTTAGGTAGGGATTGTGCAGGCATGCAATAATAACTCAGTCTCACACGTCAGCGTCTTTCCATACCTTTACTTGTAAGATGTTCAAGCAGGTCCCAGGGAGGCTGATGGGGTTGATGGAGGATGAGCTTTGAGGCAACAGCTAAGCAAGTTAGGGGCCTCCTTTACTGTCCAATGAAGATGAGTACGACCAGCCTGAAGCGTAGTCCCCTCTATGATTCCAGCTTATCCAAAGCTGTGCTTCCCAGTCAATTTAGTGTTAGGAGCCTTTCTATGAGGGAGCTGAATTCTTATTTTGTCCTGCAGAAACTCAAAGTCTTCACTTCCCCTGACCCCAGTTACGTACTGACTATAAGGGGCTTGTTTGCCGCGACCTAGGGTCCGGTAAATCTCTGGTTTTCTCTTCACTATGCTTGTAGCTAATAGTGATCCTTCGGTCCTCCAGTAACCGGTAGCAATGTGCAGGACTTTTCCAAGCCAAACGCACTTTTCCAATAATCTTCCTTCCACTTTGCCCTTCGATTTGCTCAACTCTTAATAGATAGTTCAGTCTTTCTTCCAGTGGGGCACAGCTCTGACTAGACTAAGGTGAATTAGACCACCTGTACCAGCCTCCACTTTCTGAACTGATGACAGCTTAAACTGGACACGTCTACTCTGTCCAAGGACAGGAAACTGACTGACTAAAATCACTCCCTTCCACACCCCTGCTGGGTGTGTCAGAAGTGTACATGATGTCATGAAGAGACCTTAACTGTTACCTCTCCACTCATCCTCCTGGTATTGTGTACCAGGGCTACACATTCCCCCATGGTAAACGACAGCACTCCCGGGCTGTAAAATATAAAGAGACATTTTTGTTTATGCATGAAAATCATTAACAATAACAGTAATTCGTCCCATCCGGGAGGTGAGGATATCTTGAACGTTGCAAACATAACATTTATATAGAAATACAAAATATTAAATAGCATTCAATAAATATACAGTATTTCTTGTGAAGGACCCGCACCAAACCTTCAACGTAGGTCCTGGGTGGGCTGCAGGACATCCAAATGCAGACCTCACTCAGTGCCACACCACACGGGTTTTTGGTTCAGAGGTAAGTCAAGGTTTCATGTGAAACCATTAAAAAGGCACTTTAGTGCAACTATTTACAGGATACAGTTTTTGGGCTGGCTCAGTCCTCAGCCTCTGAGTTCATTGTTAAACGAAGACATAATAGGGAAAACACATTTATATATATAGACTTTTACAATATTACATCAATTCGTTATAACTACTGCTGATATCTAATGGGTAATTTCCCTTTTGTGATTCTCTCTGATCTACGTGGTGTAGTTTCAGGTATATCAAGTTGCGATCTGTCTGCACTGCGTAACGGCAAACTATAGAACTGCCTTAATCTTTCTATGGATCTGGCAAGCGTACTGATGGCTGGGCGGTGTGAGTCAGCTTCACCAGGGGATCCCATAGTATGGGGCGCTGCTTCAGATGATCCATCTTGAGGTTCCACAGGTTGAGGTGTTGCTGGGATGGGTAACTCCTGAGCGGGCTCAACTGGCACCACAGGCACAACTGGAGGTAAAACTTCCTCTTGTGGCTGATAAAACTGCAACACTGGAATTATCACAGCATCTCCCAGTCGGGGCCAATCCGCAGGAAAATCTCCCAGATCGGGGTGTATGACCTCTTCCTTTCTTTCTCCTTGATTGAGGACAGGGTTCTTTTCACAACGCTTTAAGTGTTCTGGACACAACTTCAAATGATCTCTGGACACAGTGGTTGTTGTTCTTCCTCCGTCCTTACTGACGACACAAACTTTTCTGTTGTCATATTTAGAATCTTGTATGACGTAGGGTTCTTGCTCCCACTGATTATCCAATTTGTGCATCTTCTTTTTCTTTTTAATACTACCTCTCCAGGCATCAAAGGCTTGGCAGGAGCATTTCGGTTGTAAACATCTTCCTGTTTCTCCCGTGCCTTATTAAGACTTTCCTCTACACAGATTTGTACTCTTCTGTATTGCTCTTGCCGATTGACGTCCCAGTTTTCACAGCGTCGTCTGCCTCCGGTTCTACCACTCCAAGTTCTAAATCCATTGGTAGTTTTCCGGGCCTTGCTCGCATAAGATAGCTGGAGTGCAGTTAGTTGAGCTTACAGGTATATGATTATACAAATCAACCAAATCAGGTAGTAAATCCGGCCATCGATTCCTGTCTTCCAACGGTATGGATCTCAACAAGTCAAGGACAATATGGTTCATCTTTTCACAAAGACCGTTGGTTTGAGGGTGGTATGGTGTCGTTCTATTTTCTTGCACCCGTACATGATGACAGAATTCCTTGAATAAATCGGCTTCAAAAGCAGGTCCCTGATCGGTTAAGACTTGCTCCGGATACCCATGCGGTCTGCAGAAAGCTTGCTTGAAAGGTCTTTCGCGGCCGTCACTGCGGTCTGGTCCTTTAAACTGGAACACACCAGAAATCTGGAGTAATGGTCCACCATGGTCAAGGCGTATGAGTATCCAGATCTACTTGGCGACATTTGACGTGGTCCAGGGCCACAATCTCCAGGGGACGAGTCGTCCGGATAGGTTGCAGGGGTGCCTTTTGACTACCGTAGTCCTTTCTTCTGAGACCACAGGGTCCACAGTTCCGACACCACCTCTCGATGGAGCTGCGCATCCCTACCCAGTAGAACCGGCATCTCAACAGGGTCTCCAGCTTTCTCCAGCCAAAGTGTCCTGCTTGATCGTGGTACGCTTCCAACACCATTGGGACGTCTGCCTTGGGGACCACTATTTGCCAGACCATTTCATGGGTTCTGGGGTTGACGTATCTCCTGCACAACTTCTCACGGTATAGGAACAACCTGCTTTTCTCGTTCCACAGGAGCTTGGCTGACATAGGTGCATCCTTTTCCAAGGAGGAACCTTCCTGTTTTAACAACTCCTTGATGCGGCTGACCACTGGATCACTGTCCTGAGTCTCTTTCCAGCTGTGATGGGGTAAAGGATTTAATGTTGCACCATACTGCTTTCTGTGGACTCGATGCTCGTGGACTACCCCATTTCGATGGAACGCGGGTAGCTCAATTTCTTCCAGGTCGTCCGATTCTTCTTCCGTATCAGAGTCATGCGGCATTCGGGACAACGCATCAGCATTAGCATTCTTTCGACCTGCCCGGTACTTGATAGTAAACTGGTAATTGGACAACCGAGCCATCCATCGCTGCTCCATGGCACCCAGCTTGGCGGTTTCCAGGTGCGTTAACGGGTTGTTGTCTGTGTACGCCGTGAACTTATTGGAGGCCAGATAGTGCTTAAATCTTTCAGTAATGGCCCAGACCAGCGCCAGAAACTCCAGCTTGAAGCTGCTATAATTTTCCGGATTCCTCTCAGTTGGCCTGAGTTTTCTGCTGGCATAAGCGATGACTTTTTCTTGGCCATTCTGCTTCTGACTGAGAACTGCTCCCAACCCTTCATTACTGGCGTCGGTGTACAACAGGAACGGTTGGCTGTAATCAGGATAGGTTAAGATTCATCACCTGTCAGGATCTCTTTCATCTTTTGGAATGCTTCAGCCTGTTCTTTACCCCAATTAAAGGGAGGGTTTCTGCTCTTTAAGGATTGTCCTACCAGGAGGTCCTGTAAAGGAGCTGCCTTCTTCGTGTAATCTTTCACGAATCTCCTGTAGTAACCCGTTAGTCCCAGGAACTGTCGCACTTCCTTAAGGTTCTTCGGCTCCGGCCACTTCTGGATGGCAGTGACTTTCTCTGGGTCCGGCGCTACTCCTTCCGAACTGACGATGTGCCCCAAGTATTGTACCTTCTGTTTGAGTAGATGGCATTTTGAGGGTTTTAATTTCATCCCGTACCTGGACAGGGACTCGAATACTTCTGCCAGGTGCTTCAGATGGTCCTCATATGTCTTGGAATACACGATAACGTCGTCTAGGTATAGCAGCACGGTTTCAAAATTGAGATGTCCCAGACAGTTTTCCATCACTCTCTGAAATGTTCCTGGGGCACTACTGAGCCCAAACGGCATTCTGTCGAACTCACAGAGCCCCATTGGGGTGGTGAAAGCCGTTTTCTCACGATCCTCCTCAGCCACAGCCACTTGCCAGTAACCACTAGTCAGATCAAGGGTAGAAAAGTAGTTAGCCGTTTTCAGAGCAGCTAATGATTCCTCTATACGTGGTAACGGGTATGCATCCTTATGTGTTATGCGGTTCACCTGCCTGTAATCCACACACATTCTCATACTACCATCTTTCTTTTTAACCAGAACTAGAGGGGCTGCCCAGGGGCTACAACTATCCCTTATCACCCCAGCTTTCTTCATATCATTCAACATTTCTTTAGCCTTCTGATAATGAGCTGGAGGTATGGGCCTATACCGCTCTTTGATGGGAGGATGACTGCCTGTAGGGATATGATGTTGTACTCCCTTAATTGTCCCAAAATCAAGTGGATTTTTGCTAAACACTTGGGCGTACTCTTGCACCACCCGTAATACCCCTTGCTTCTGGTGAGCGGGAGTGGTGTCCGTCCCAACATGGAGTTGCTGACACCATTCCGCCACCTGGTTGCTGGGTCATTGTCCTCCTCTATTTGACAGGAGTCTAAGGACTCAGCCGGGAGAATAGAATTATTATCAACAGCATGAAGTTTAGCAATGGTTGCATAACGGGGTAAATTTACCTCATCATCTCCCCAATTGAGAAGCCGTACCGGTACTCTTCCATTCACCACCTCTACTACTCCTCTAGCAGTCATAAGTGTAGGTCTATGTTCTGAATGGTGGGGTTCTACTACAGCTTGGTAATTCTGTCCTCTCAGACCTATGGCTGCCCTGCACCAAATGATCATTTCACTCATTGGGGGTATCACAATAGGATCTGAGTCAGTGACCCGTACATTACCAATTTCGCCGTCGGTAAGCTTCGCTTGCTGCTGACACACCAGGGCCCGGATCTCTCTTTGGATTACTCCTCTCTGCCTTGGTCGGGCAATCTCAGCGAGCTGTTGGAGTAAGAACACAACTTCTCCCAAACAATTACCGATAATGTTAGTACCCAAAATTATATTTAAACCGTTCTCCTCATTTACAGTCTTTACTACCAGAAGCCCTTGGTCTTTCAACTCCTCTCTGCCCACCTTTACATCTACACATTTTGTTCCGAGTACTTCTACAGGAAGACCATTAGAAGCATACACAGTAAAGTCAAGGCTCGGAGGTTTAAGACTGTCCATTGACCAGTACTTGGTATATAGAGCATCAGGTATTAGGGTCACCTGGGACCCAGTGTCTAACAATGCTGGAACAGCAATACCATCTAGAATAATAGACAGGTAGGGTCGCCCGCCCACATACCTGCGGTTCCAGTCTAGGGGGCCTGACGGGTATTCTCCTGGGTGTTGGCCCTTGGACCCAGGTTCTGCCCGTTTAAAGGACACTGTGTAGACAGATGACCTTTCCGGTTGCAGCGATAACAGATGATCTCTCGACGAGAAGGGTGTTGATCAGAGGTTGCTCCTGGGGTGGCGTTGTCCTCCTCCGGGGGGCGACGTCTTCTTTCTTCTCCGATGCATCCACGGAACGTCCTCTGGGCAGTCAGCTAACAAGATCTTCCCTTCCTCTTCTTTCCGCAGCTGTAGGGCACTCATCACAGCGGCCAGATTTTTAGTCAGCTGGCGCACCTCTGAGCGCAGACAGTCCAATTCACTAGGAGGTGTCACCTGCGTTTTGGTTTCTGCCACTAGCGGGGAACAGGGGGTTACTGCCGGTTCCAGAGTGACTTCACCCTGATGATGTTGGGTGGCCACCTCAGGTTTGCCCAGGGGCCGCAGCCCTTTTATTGCCATGTCCTTTAGGGCATCAAAGGTAGCATCCGGATGATCTAAGGACCACCAATTTACAGTTCTGCGTTCCTCTGGGGATCTCAATCCCTGTATAAATTGTTCTTTCAGCATTCTATTCTCGTCGATAGCATTAAATTGTTAATTTGCTTGAGGGCTCTCAGGGCTCCCTGTAGTCGGCAAGCATAGTCCCGGATGCTGTCACCTGGCTGTTGTGAACAGTGATAGAAGGCCATCCGGAGATCCGTTTCTGTGCGGTCTTCAAATATGGCATGCAGCTTCAGGAAGATCGCAGGTACCGACTCCTGATCAACGGTATCCCAAGTCTCCACTTCCCTCTCAGCAGCGCCAGTTAGCTGCCCTATTAGCACAGCAGCTTTTTGTCTCTCAGGCATGGAGTACATTTCTAGGATGCTGCATAACTTCCGCTTGAAGCCTGCTAATGTGCCTGGCCCACCGCTGTATTGGGGAAGCCATTTCGCCCCAGGCATATATGGGAGCGTTAGTGGCATGATCGGGACTACCGGACTGGGTGCAGGGCCTGCCCCCCATCTGGCGCTACAATACCAGACGGTGCGGGATTGGGGACTCCGGCCGGGGCCGCACTGTCAGCCGGTTGTTGTGACATCTTAGCGCCCCCTTGGTTAAACGGAGCCTACCGGTTTCAGACGCTGCTACTTCACAGGCACCGCAGTGGAACAGGACCTTCGTCGCTGGCGCTCTGATGTCAGAGCGTTCACTTCTGTTGCAGGACCTGCGCATGCGAGTCATGCTCAGGCGGGGGCGTGTCCAAGACTTTGCAAACGGGTTCTTTCAGGTTACGCCACAGCATTCATTCTCCAGCGCTCTGAGGGCGCGAATATGGCGGCAAAAATGGCGGATTTTGGCGCCAAAAATAGCAACAGTCTTTTTCACAAAACACTCCACAGGCACACAGGGCTCGCAATGCTGCAAGTTTCGGATCCTGTTCGTGACGCCAAGTTTTTGTGTCGACCCGCCACCACAATTGTGGGTTACCAGGGCAATGGGGTACTCAGAGCCGAGCCCGTAGAAGTCTATGGGGATTGTCACAGGTAGCTGTGGCTCGGTCTGTGGCCCTGGCGGTCTGGCGTATGTTGGGGATATATTTACAGGGGATAGGTTTATATACAGTTCGTGACGCCACCTGTAGTCTTCTGGTAATTTGTACCAGCGCTGCTGTAGATCTCTGAGGGGATGGTGATGCAGCTAGATGTCGGGTCCCCTACAGGTGGGACTCTTCCCTCAGGTCGGTAGTTAGGTAGGGATTGTGCAGGCATGCAATAATAACTCAGTCTCACACGTCAGCGTCTTTCCATACCTTTACTTGTAAGATGTTCAAGCAGGTCCCAGGGAGGCTGATGGGGTTGATGGAGGATGAGCTTTGAGGCAACAGCTAAGCAAGTTAGGGGCCTCCTTTACTGTCCAATAAGATGAGTACGACCAGCCTGAAGCGTAGTCCCTCTATGATTCCAGCTTATCCAAAGCTGTGCTTCCCAGTCAATTTAGTGTTAGGAGCCTTTCTATGAGGGAGCTGAATTCTTATTTTGTCCTGCAGAAACTCAAAGTCTTCACTTCCCCTGACCCCAGTTACGTACTGACTATAAGGGGCTTGTTTGCCGCGACCTAGGGTCCGGTAAATCTCTGGTTTTCTCTTCACTATGCTTGTAGCTAATAGTGATCCTTCGGTCCCAGTGACCGGTAGCAATGTGCAGGACTTTCCAAGCCAAACGCACTTTTCCAATAATCTTCCTTCCACTTTGCCCTTCGATTTGCTCAACTCTTAATAGATAGTTCAGTCTTTCTTCCAGTGGGGCACAGCTCTGACTAGACTAAGGTGAATTAGACCACCTGTACCAGCCTCCACTTTCTGAACTGATGACAGCTTAAACTGGACACGTCTACTCTGTCCAAGGACAGGAAACTGACTGACTAAAATCACTCCCTTCCACACCCCTGCTGGGTGTGTCAGAAGTGTACATGATGTCATGAAGAGACCTTAACTGTTACCTCTCCACTCATCCTCCTGGTATTGTGTACCAGGGCTACACATTGCGTCTTTGGTTTCGGCCACTAAGCTGGGGAACAGGGGGTTACTGCCGGTTCCAGAGTGACTTCACCCTGATGATGTTGGGTGGCCACCTCAGGTTTGCCCAGGGGCCGCAGCCCTTTTATTGCCATGTCCTTTAGGGCATCAAAGGTAGCATCGGATGATCTAAGGACCACCAATTTACAGTTCTGCGTTCCTCTGGGGATCTCAATCCCTGTATAAATTGTTCTTTCAGCATTCTATTCTCGTCGATAGCATTTAAATTGTTAATTTGCTTGAGGGCTCTCAGGGCTCCCTGTAGTCGGCAAGCATAGTCCCGATGCTGTCACCTGGCTGTTGTGAACAGTGATAGAAGGCCATCCGGAGATCCGTTTCTGTGCGGTCTTCAAATATGGCATGCAGCTTAAGGAAGATCGCAGGTACCGACTCCTGATCAACGGTATCCCAAGTCTCCACTTCCCTCTCAGCAGCGCCAGTTAGCTGCCCTATTAGCACAGCAGCTTTTTGTCTCTCAGGCATGGAGTACATTTCTAGGATGCTGCATAACTTCCGCTTGAAGCCTGCTAATGTGCCTGGCCCACCGCTGTATTGGGGAAGCCATTTCGCCCCAGGCATATATGGGAGCGTTAGTGGCATGATCGGGACTACCGGACTGGGTGCAGGGCCTGCGCCCCCATCTGGCGCTACAATACCAGACGGTGCGGGATTGGGGCCTCCGGCCGGGGCCGCACTGTCAGCCGGTTGTTGTGACATCTTAGCGCCCCCTTGGTTAAACGGAGCCTACCGGTTTCAGACGCTGCTATTTCACAGGCACCGCAGTGGGAACAGGACCTTCGTCGCAGGCGCTCTGATGTCAGAGCGTTCACTTCCTGTCGCAGGACCTGCCGATGAGTCAGAGCCGGGGCGTGTCCAAGACTTTGCGCGCTCTTTCAGGTACGCCCACCTTCTTCTCCAGCGCCTTAGGGCGCGAATATGGCGGCAAATATGGCGGGATTTTGGCGCCACAACAGCAACAGTCTTTTTCACAAAAACACTCCACAGGCACACAGGGCTCGCAATGCTGCAAGTTTCGGATCCTGTTCGTGACGCCAAGTTTTTGTGTCGACCCGCCACCACAATTGTGGGTTACCAGGGCAATGGGGTACTCAGAGCCGAGCCCGTAGAAGTCTATGGGGATTTTGTCACAGGTAGCTGTGGCTCGGTCTGTGGCCCTGGCGGTCTGGCGTATGTTGGGGGAATATTTACAGGGGATAATTTATATACAGTTCGTGACGCCACCTGTAGTATTCTGGTAATTTGTACCAGCGCTGCTATAGATCTCTGAGGGGATGGTGATGCAGCTAGATGTCGGGTCCCCTACAGGTGGGACTCTTCCTCAGGTCGGTAGTTAGGTAGGGATTGTGCAGGCATGCAAATAATAACTCAGTCTCACACGGTCAGCGTCTTTCCATACCTTTACTTGCAAGATGATAAGGCAGGTCCCAGGGAGGCTGATGGGGTTGATGGAGGATGAGCTTTGAGGCAACGGCTAAGCAAGTTAGGGGCCTCCTTTACTGTCCAATGAAGATGAGTACGACCAGCCTGAAGCGTAGTCCCCTCTATGATTCCAGCTTATCCAAAGCTGTGCTTCCCAGTCAATTTAGTGTTAGGAGCCTTTCTATGAGGGAGCTGAATTCTTATTTTGTCCTGCAGAGACTCAAAGTCTTCACTTCCCCTGACCCCAGTTACGTACTGACTATAAGGGGGTGTTTGCCGCGACCTAGGGTCCGGTAAATCTCTGGTTTTCTCTTCACTATGCTTGTAGCTAATAGTGATCCTTCGGTCCCCAGTAACCGGTAGCAATGTGCAGGACTCTTCCAAGCCAAACGCACTTTTCCAATAATCTTCCTTCCACTTTGCCCTTCGATTTGCTCAACTCTTAATAGCTAGTTCAGTCTTTCTTCCAGTGGGCACAGCTCTGACTAGACTAAGGTGAATTAGACCACCTGTACCAGCCTCCACTTTCTGAACTGAAGACAGGCTCAAACTGGACACGTCTACTCTGTCCAAGGACAGGAAACTGACTGACTAGAAATCACTCCCTTCCACACCCCTGCTGGGTGTGTCAGAAGTGTACATGATGTCATGAAGAGACCTTAACTGTTACCTCTCCACTCATCCTCCTGGTATTGTGTACCAGGGCTACACAGATGATCGCTCCTAGGTGAGCAGGCAAGAGCCGGGATCTCTGCAGATGACGTCCGAACCTCTGGATGGAACTGCAGACGGATGGCAGACAGGCAAGCCGACAGGTAACAGGCAGGTAACTGGAATCAGGAGCTGAAGGCTGAAACAGAGTTAGACTGCACAGGAACAACATTGCTCGGGCACCTACATTAAGGAGGAAGCCCTTAATATAGGGTGGAGTCCTCCAGCATTGGCTGGAGACTGATTTGGAAAATGCGCGCGGCTCCTTTAAGAGCGGGGGAGGGTGCGGGCGCGCGCCCTAAGGCCAGTAGCAGGGAAGGAGCGCGCGGGACCAGCAGGGCGGAAGGAGGACATCATAGGCGCAGAGGGGGCTGGGAGCACTGAGGACGCTAAGCGCAGGTGAGGAGAGCGACGTCCCTGTCTGGCAGCAGGCAGGGATGCAGGCGCTACAGTACCCCCCCCTCTAGGCCCCCCCTTCTTTAGGCCAGAAAGAAATTTAGCTAGGATAAGAGGGGCATGGATGTTCTCCCGAGGCTCCCAGGTTCTCTCCTCAGGACCAAACCCCTTCCAATCCACCAAAAATAAGTCTTTCTTCCTACCCTTTTTGTGGCCAGAATGTTCTCTACCTCAAATTCATCATCAGCAGACACAGGAGCAGGAGGTGTACCTGTAGACTTAAAAAAAGAGTTAAGAACCACAGGTTTGAGGAGAGATACATGAAAAGAATTAGGAATTCTCAAATTGGCCGGGAGTTTCAATTTATAGGACACCGGATTGATCTGACTGATGATCTCAAAAGGACCGATGAACCGAGGACCTAACTTGTAGGACGGAATTTTGAGTCGAACATATTTGGACGAAAGCCAGACTTTGTCCCCAGGACGGAATTGAGGAGGATCCAGACGTTTTTGTCAGCATGTCTTTTCATGCGCTCGGATGACTGAATGAGTGCGGACCGGGTACTCTCCCAGATGGAGGAGAATTCTCTAACCAGAGATTCCGCAGCTGGATTGTCCACAGAGATGGAAACAGGGACAGGGATCCGAGGGTGCTGACCGAAGACTACAAAAAACGGAGACTTGGTGGAAGATTCGCTCTCATGATTATTGTAGGAGAATTCGGCCCAAGGCAGGAGCTCCACCCAGTCAGAATGGTGGGCATTAACGAAGTGTCGAAGATAACTGGTCAAATTCTGATTTATTCGTTCAACTTGTCCATTGGACTGTGGGTGGTAAGCGGAGGAAAAATCCAGGGTGACGTCTAGCAACTTACAAGTGGCTCTCCAGAAACGTGAGGTGAACTGAACCCCACGATCCGACACAATGTGACGAGGCAGACCATGAAGACGGAAGATGTGGCGGATAAAGTCTTTAGCCAACTCGGGTGCAGACGGAAGACCTGGCAGAGGAATGAAGTGAGCCATCTTGGAAAAGCGGTCAGCGACCACCCAAATGACCGTACAACCGGCAGAGACGGGCAGATCTGTTATGAAGTCCATGGCTATATGCTGCCAGGGGGCAGCGGGTACAGGAAGCGGAAGAAGACGGCCGGTAGGCAGGTGTCTCGGAACTTTGTTGCGGGCACAGGAAACACAGGCAGAAACAAAGTCTATTACGTCTTTGTGCAGGGTAGGCCACCAATAATGCCGAGTAATGAGTTGGAGGGTCTTTTTTTGACCAGCGTGGCCAGCGAGTTTAGACGAGTGACCCCAATGTAGGATTCTCTTCCGATCGGTTTCTGATACGAACGTCTTACCAGGAGGGAGACGATTTAGACTCACGGGAGCCACCTGCATCACTCTGGCGGGATCGATGATATGTTTAGGCTCATCTTCGAGATCCGACACCAGGAAAGACCGAGACAAGGCATCCGCCTTGACGTTTTTGTCAGCTGGGCGAAAATGCAAAAGAAAATCGAAGCGGGCAAAAAACAAGGACCACCGGGCTTGGCGAGGATTAAGTCTCTGTGCCTGCTGGAGGTATGCCAGATTTTTGTGATCCGTGTAGATGATTACCGGATGAAGAGCCCCTTCGAGTAGGTAACGCCACTCCTCCAATGCCAACTTAATGGCCAATAACTCTCGATCTCCTATGGAGTAGTTGCGCTCGGAGGAGGAGAAGAGTTTGGAGAAGAAACCGCAGGACACCATCCTCCCGGATGGCGATTTTTGGGTAAGAACCGCTCCGGCTCCAGCAGAGGAAGCGTCCACCTCCAGGAAGAACTGCTTGTTGCCATCCGGGCGATGCAGCACTGGAGCGGAAGAGAAGGCCTGTTTCAGAGAAAGGAAGGCCTCCTCTGCTTCGGTCGTCCACTGTTTGGGGTTAGCATCCTTGCGAGTGAGCGCTGAGATTGGAGCAGTCCTGGAAGAGAAGTGCGGTATGAAGAGACGGTAATAGTTGGCGAATCCCAGGAACCGCTGAATGGCCTTCAACCCCTCCGGTCGGGGCCACTTCTCGATGGCAGACAATTTCTCCGGATCCATTCGTAGGCCTGTCTGAGAAATGATGTAGCCCAGAAACGGAAGCGATGTCTGCTCAAAGAGGCACTTCTCATATTTGGCGAAGAGGTGATTCTGCCTGAGCCTGAGCAGAACCTGACGAACATCCCTCCGGTGAGACTGAAGATCCGGAGAGAAGACCAAGATGTCGTCAAGGTACACCACAACGCAGGAATAGAGGAGGTCCCGGAAGATGTCGTTGACCAACTCCTGAAAGACTGCCGGAGCATTACAGAGACCAAAGGGCATCACCAAGTACTCGTAGTGGCCGTCCCGGGTGTTGAATGCCGTCTTCCATTCATCTCCTCGACGGATACGAACCAGGTTGTATGCTCCACGAAGATCTAGTTTGTGAAGACTCTAGCCCCTCTAAGACGATCAAACAGTTCTGGAATGAGCGGAAGAGGGTACTTATTCTTCACCGTGATCGAATTTAGGCCTCTGTAGTCAATACAGGGACGGAGAGATCCGTCTTTCTTTTTAACGAAGAAAAAACCTGCTCCCGCTGGGGAGGTAGATTTCCGGATAAATCCCTTTGCTAAGTTCTCCTCGATATATTCGGACATCGACCTGGTCTCAGCAGCAGACAACGGGTAAATACGCCCACGGGGAGGCGTAGTACCGGGTAACAGGTCAATCGGGCAATCATATGGTCTATGCGGGGGTAATGTCTCTGCTTCCTTTTTATTGAAAACATCAGCAAATGACCAATATGGAATCGGGAGTCCAGGTAGATTAGCAGGTGTAGGAGAAGAATAGACAGGATGAACAGGCACCAGACACGTTTTATGACAGTCCTGTCCCCAGCGAAGAACCTCTCCATTCTGCCAGTCGAGCACAGGTGCATGTTTTTGGAGCCAAGGCAGACCTAGTAAGAAAGCATGAGAGAGTCCAGGCAGAACATGAAATGAGATGCTCTCAGAATGCAACATTCCCACCTGCAGGGTTATGACTTCGGTGATAAGTCGGATGGGACGAGGTAGGAGACCCCCATCCACAGCAGCAACAGATACAGGTTCAACAAGAGGTTTGGTGGGAATGTGATACTTCTCTACTAGAGCCTGTGACACGAGATTCCCAGCTGCTCCAGAATCAAGTTGGGCCATTTCGAAGTGGCGGTTCTTACCGATCAGAATTGAAACCGACAGCAGCAGGGATGAAGAGGAATTATTTTTGTCTAGATTGACCTCTCCGAGCGAACCTAGACACAGGCGTTTTCCCGACTTCTCCGGACAGGTTTGGATCCAGTGCTCCTTACTGCCGCAGTAGAAGCAACTTTTCTCGGCACGGCGTGAGTCCTGACGGGCTTTGACCATCTTGGTCTGGTCGACCTGTATAGGCTCAGCAGTGTGCACCTGAGGAGAAACGGAAGAGGTTATAGATCTCTGACACGAGGGTGCAAGATGGGAAAATTCTTTTTTACGGGTGATCTCTTTGGCTCGTTCCTGGAACCGAAGATCAATTCGATTGGCAAGATTTATTAAATCATCTAGAGAGGTTGGAACGTCCCGACCGGCAAGTTCGTCTTTAATACGGCCGGACAGACCCTCCCAGAAGACCGAAATTAGAGCTTCATTGTCCCAGGCTAGTTCTGAGGCTAAAGTCCGGAACCGTATGGCATATTGACCAACGGTGAGACTCTCCTGACGGAGACGCAGCAGAGATGATGCAGAGGAAGTCTTCCGTCCAGGTTCGTCGAATACCTTCCGGAAGGTCGAGAGAAAAGCAGGCAGGTCAGATACCAGAGGATCCTCTCTCTCCAGAGAGGATTAAGCCAGGCCAGGGCTTCTCCGGTGAGATGGGACATGATGAAGGCAATTTTGGCCCGGTCAGAGTTAAACTGGTGTGCCAGGAGTTCAAAATGCAGGGTGCACAGATTAATGAAACCCCGAGCCAGAGCAGGATCGCCTCCAAACCTAGGAGGAGCTGACAGTCGGGGTCCGGGAATGGAAACCACGGAATTGGGAATCAGCGGGACTGACGGATTATGAGTCATGGCTCCAGCGATGGTTGCAAGTGATGATTTCAGAGTGTCCAGACGGGATTTGACGTTCCGCAGGTGACCCAGGATGGTCTCCTGTTGAGACCTCTGGCGAGACAGCTCATGACACAGTTCCGGGAGTGAAGGGGTTTGGGTGCCACCGGGTTCCATGGCCCGAGCAAACTGTAACGGGTCTGGTGGTGGAACTACTGACGAGACAGGTCAGGTTGGTGGAACCACATAGCTTTATTATACAAGAGATTTTACTTGTAAGAGAGCGGGTGGCACCTGGGAAAAGGGCAGGGATTCACGGCAGAGGATATAGGTAGTTTCTGGACAGGCAGGTTTGTCACAGCAAGTGACCAAGGAAGTCTCTGGGCAGGCAGGTTGTAACGGTAAGTAACCGAGGCAGTCTCTGGACAGGCAGGTTGTCACGGCAAGTGACCAAGGCAGTCTCTGGGACAGGCAGGTTGTCACGGCAAGTGACCAGGCAGTCTCTGGGCAGGCAGGTTGTCACGGCAAGTGACCAGGAAGTCTCTAGACAGGCAGGTTGTCACGGCAAGTGACCAGGCAGACTCTGGGCAGGCAGGTTGTCATGGCAAGTGACCAGGCAGTCTCTAGACAGGCAGGTTGTCACAGCAAGTGACCAGGCAGTCTCTAGACAGGCAGTTATATACGACCTGATATGGTGGAGCCTCCAGGTAGGCTGCAGTCGGATGGCAGATGATCGCTCCCAGGTGAGCAGGCAAGAGCCGGGGATCTCTGCAGATGATGTCCGAACTTCAGGATGGAGCTGCAGTCGGATGGCAGATGATCGCTCCCAGGTGAGCAGGCAAGAGCCGGGGATCTCTGCAGATGATGTCCGAACTTCCGGATGGAGCTGCAGTCGGATGGCAGATGATCGCTCCTAGGTGAGCAGGCAAGAGCCGGGGATCTCTGCAGATGACGTCCGAACCTCTGGATGGAACTGCAGACGGATGGCAGACAGGCAAGCCGACAGGTAACAGGCAGGTAACTGGAATCAGGAGCTGAAGGCTGAAACAGAGTTAGACTGCACAGGAACAACATTGCTCGGGCACCTACATTAAGGAGGAAGCCCTTAATATAGGGTGGAGTCCTCCAGCATTGGCTGGAGACTGATTTGGAAAATGCGCGCGGCTCCTTTAAGAGCGGGGGAGGTGCGGGCGCGCGCCCTAAGGCCAGTAGCAGGGAAGGAGCGCGCGGGACCAGCAGGGCGGAAGGAGGACATCATAGGCGCAGAGGGGCTGGGAGCACTGAGGACGCTAAGCGCAGGTGAGGAGAGCGACGTCCCTGTCTGGCAGCAGGCAGGGACGCAGGCGCTACAGAAAGGCTATGGTCAGGAGGAAAATTCTTGGGTGTTTGCTTCTGACATTCATGCTGAGAGACTGGTCCGTGCCTATAACTGAGCTCATCCTGATCGGCCTGGGTGCACACGTGAGGGTTCGGTGACCCCTCCTCAAGGGGGGGTACTGTTGTGAACATGTTGGAGACGACTTTGGAGCTGAAGCTTCCTCTGGTGCTTGCTGAGGGTATTGAACCTATGTTGAACAGCAAAAATCCACCACCTGCAACTGACGATTGGTTACCAGGTGGTACGGACTGGCCTGATATAAGTGATCTGACCTCCCATGGTCCTTGCCGGTGATCAATTGTTCTTCCTGGTCTAGGTTGGAATTCAGCTTGCTTTTCTGCTGTCTCCTGCTTGCATTCAGATAAGTCACTTTCAGTTTTTTTTACTGTGGTTTGAATTCCTTGCTTTTTGCTGCATTGCTTTTTGTCTTTAGCTGGGTCCCCTTTGGGGGCTTGGGCTGGTCTCTGTTCTCTTTTTGTATTTGTTCATTTGCTCAGTTCTTGTGATATTTTACTGCTGGGTAGCTGCGTGTCCACACCAGAGACCTGATATAGGTGGTCGAGACCGTGTGGTCTCAGTATTTTTGGATTCTGAAGTGTTGGAGTTTTTCCTAGGGTTTTGCTGGGTTGCAGACAGTATTCTCTCCTGTGCTGTCCTATCTAGACAGTTTTGGGCCCCAGCGTTTGCTCAATCTATTTTCTGTCTGTGTTCGTGTTTTCATCTTGTCTAACCGCCATTATATGTTTGGGAGCTTCCTATTCTTTTGGGGCTCTACTCCGGGGCAGTTAGCTTTCCTCCTTCCATCTTCAGGGATAGCTATCTCTCCAGCTGTGATGAGGCGTCTAGGACCACCGTAGGAACATCCCACGGCTGCTTCTAGTTGTGCGGTTAGTTTAGGGGTCTGCAACATATTAGTTTCCAACCTCTCTGGTGTTTGGCTGCCTATGCGGCTTTTTGCTCCTGCCTCCTCGGCTACCAAAGCATAACACTTGTATCTGGTTCGTCTCATTAATATAGTCCTGGAAATTTAGTGTTTATAAACTCAATATAGAGTTCAGTGATTCCTATGAAACATACATTGTCCATGTTGTCTTCCAACACTTTTGCAATCCAAGCACATTCTTGTCCACGTCATTAAATGCCGGTTTCTGCGGCCCTATGTGGGTGTTATGATCTGCTACAAGCACTAAGGAAAGTTGGGAATTCTGTCCCTACAATAGGACTGAGCTGGATCCCTACGATGTAACGGGGAACCTGATCCTGCGACCAGACCCGCTAAAGTCCTCAGCTAGTCTGAACGAAGACCTATAGTTGCGAGGAAGGAATCCCTACAAGATCTAGGGACTGGGTGAAAAGGTGGACACCTCCTAACAGAAATTGTAGCAGGGAAAAATAAAACAGAAAACAAATACTAAGAGATCCTAAGATCAAGCAAAACTGACAGAGTAAGGCACCTAAGCACCCGGCTAGCTTAAGAGTAGATAATACAATGCAGTCCAGCAAAGCCAGAAGGGCGGAACCAGACTAAATAGGGAAAAAAGGTCATGTGACCAGCAAACTGAAACAAAACCTAACAAGAGGGTTATAACAGTGGGCACCGCCTAAGAATGCGAGTACCTTCTGTTCATGTGACTGTTGATATGGTGACAATGCAAATTCTGGCGTGACTTGACTGTAGTTGGATACTGTGCTGCTCCTCCCCTTCCAGACATATGATTATTGTCATGGCTACGGCGTTGACATCTCCATGCCGCAGCTCTTTGAGTTTAAATGCTTCTTCATAGGGATTAATACCACCATAAATAGGTACCTGACCAGCATCTTATCACCCCTGGATGAAGCACTTCAGTGCGAAACACGCGTCTCCCCAGACATTCTTCCTTAGCAGGTAATGAATATGTAACAGCTCAATGCAGGTATACACATATAGCGATTTCTATAAGGCTCATCTCTTACTATGCAGATGTTTCATCTATTTGTATTCATGTGGTCTACCCTGCTATCATCAGACTTCTCAGTTATACCCTGTACATACAGACAAATGGACGGTGTGTATTTCATATATAGCCGTTTATTGTGTTATATTTGCTGCTTAAAGGTTATACCCGATCAGAAAGTGGACATTCCGCGCTGCCTCTGTATACTGCTCGAGCCTTTTTATACTAGCTGTTTATAGCACATGATACATGACACTGTTATACACTCTGTCCGGGCCTTCATGCCTGCGGCATTTCCCTGCTTATAGGTTTGTATGTCATATTTTGGCTTGGTTTCTGTGATTTATTTAGATGTATTTTACTGCTTCATGTGGCCGCCGTATAATGCGCGGTGTACATTTCATGTTTAATGTAACTTTTCCTACCTGATTGTCCCATGTTTTATCCTTACAGTCCATGCGTCGGGCAAACCGAGGAACTGTGGGCGGCTACTTTCTGGCGGGGAGAAGCATGTCCTGGTTTCCAGTAAGTTATATCTATACTGCTCGTAAGAAACCCCGAGAAATAAGTGAGTACTGGCCCCCCACGGCTGCAGTGCGGCCAGGCAGAAATCCGCCTAGAACCTGGCAGCTGGGCGGCATGGCCTCTCACGGTCGTAGACTCACGTAATGGTGCGCCTGCCATACCAATGGACTCCTCCTGACCACAGAGAGCAGGGGACTCATCCTGAGGCCACGGTCACACGTCAGTATTTAGTCAGTATTTCACATCAGTATTTGTCACCAAGAGTGGTGACAATACAGGATGGTGATGATACAGGAGTGGTGCTAATACAGGAGTGGTGACAATACAGGAGTGGTAATAATACAGGAGTGGTGACAATACAGGAGTGGTGACAATACAGGAATGGTGACAATACAGGAGTGGTAGATTAATACAGGAGTGGTGACAATACAGGAGTGGTGATAATACAGGAGTGGTATAATACAGGAGTGGTGACAATACAGGAGTGGTGATAATACAGGAGTGGTAAATACAGGAGTGGTGATAATACAGAAGTGGTGAAATACAGGAGTGTGACAATACGAGTGGTGACAATACAGGAGTGGTGATAATACAGGAGTGGTGACAATACAGGAGTGGTGATAATACAGGAGTGGTGATAATACAGGAGTGGTGACAATACAGGAGTGGTGACAATACAGGAGTGGTGACAATACAGGAGTGGTGACAATACAGGAGTGGTGACAATACAGGAGTGGTGACAATACGGAGTGGTGACAATACAGGAGTGGTGAAATACAGGAGTGGGAAATACAGGAGTGGTGACAATACAGGGTGGTGACAATACAGGAGTGGTGACAATACAGGAGTGGTGACAATACAGGAGTGGTGACAATACAGGAGTGGTGAAATACAGGAGTGGTGAAATACAGGAGTGGTGACAATACAGGAGTGGTGACAATACAGGAGTGGTGACAATACAGGAGTGTGAAATACAGGAGTGGTGACAATACAGGAGTGGTGAAATACAGGGAGTGGTTGAAATACAGGAGTGGTGACAATACAGGAGTGGTGACAATACAGGAGTGGTGATAATACAGAGTGGTGACATTACAGGAGTGGTGAAATACAGGAGTGGTGACAATACTGGAGTGGTGACAATACGGAGTGTGAAATACAGGAGTGGTGATAATACAGGATGTGGTGATCAATACAGGAGTGGTGACAATACAGGAGTGGTGATAATACAGGAGTGGTGACATACAGGAGTGGTGATAATACAGGAGTGGTGACAATACAGGAGTGGTGACAATACGGAGTGGTGACAATACAGGAGTGTGACAATACAGGAGTGGTGATAATACAGGAGTGGTGCAATACAGGAGTGGTGATAATACAGGAGTGGGGACAATACAGGAGTGGTGACATACAGGAGTGGTGACAATACTAGGAGTGGTGACATTACAGAGTGGTGACAATACAGGAAGTGGTGATATACAGGAGTGGTGACAATACGGATGTGGTTGGGACACTAGCAGTGGCATTCACACCAATTTAACCCTAATTAGCTGTCCTATGGACAACTGATGACTTAATGAAGGTTTCTAATCATTATTGTTTTGCCCATAAACTTCCACTGTGTAAAACTAAGAAGCCGCGCTCCTTTCCACCCCCTGTCAGATCTGGCATCATCGTGCCCTACAGCAATGGCCCCACAAAACACGCACATGACCACTGCTGCCAATGACTGGGCTGTAAAGCCGAGGTAGTCCGCACAAGACTGTTCAGCCTAGTGATTGGCTGCAGCTGTACATCACTGCTATGGCCTGACAACAAACACCAGGGCAGCAGCAGAGAAACGTCCTGAAAGTTAATATTAGAAATAAGTCTGACATTCACATGGCCATAAAATCTGACAACCATTACATCAGGTCAGGAGGTGAACAGGAGCTCAAAACCAGGGGGGGTCTCGCTGGGACTACAGAGGGGTTAATGACTCCGCTGCCAGGTGAGCCTCCACGTCACAGCTTGGGAGATGGCCCCTCGTAGCCATTCTCCAGTTATATGAAGAAGGGGAATGGTAAAAGCAGCTAAGTAATATGCAATGTACTCGCCACCTTAGTGGCCACCATCCAGTCACAGACCTGCGAAATCCATAGTACAGTACAGGCCTGCCAGAGGTCACACAATGGAAAGGTCACATGTGGGGGTCCGGCTGAGCAGGGTGGGATCAGAAACCTTCCCTACTCTCCAGGAAACAGAAGAACAGCGTTAGACGCACACGCCAAGGTGGTCATGTCTCCTCTTTTACCACTGTTTTCCTATTTGTCGCCTTACATTTCTCTTTTACTCATTTTCTTGTACACTCTGTACTTTTTATATTAAAGGCTTGGTCCTTCTATGCTCTGAAGAATCCATGGCCTCCTAGTGGGTATTTTGGGGCCTCATCAGCCCCTTTGCTGGGTGCGTGGTGGCAGCGTGTTGTGTATCCGGGTTGTTGGACGGTTTCAGGGTGTGATTTCTGTTCTCTGCACCCTATAAGGGAGGTTGAGTTCTTGATTAACCCTTGTCTCCTGCTAAAAAGTGTAAAAAGTGAGTACATGGCAGCAGCGGTGGGGTGGAGTTTACTTCTATTACTGTACAGCCTAAGGTTATGTTCACAGGTTGCCTTTTTTTTGCTACTTTTTTAATGCAAATGCTAAGCTGCGTTTTACTGTACCAGCAAAAGTTATGAGATTTAAGAAATCTACACACACATTGTTTTTTTCCAGGCTTAATTGGAAAACTGCCGCATGTCAGTTCTTTCAGCATTTTTCAGGCATTTTTTATCCATTGTTATCTTATAGACTGTTGCGTGGGTTTGTAAGTGTAATAATTCCCCTCCCTCCTTTTACTTTGTTTTTTCCCCATCCTCCACTACCCGGTGCACTCCTCTGTTATATGTGAGTAAATATTTTTATGCCTGGTATTTCAGTTTACCTTTTTTGGTGTTGCCTTGTTCGTCTGGTTGGTGTACGGCGGTGCACAGTAGCGCCCCTCTTCCCTGGGTGTGGGAAGAGAACAGACGGAGTGCTGATTCAGGAGATAAGGCAAGGGCGGAGGCCCCGGCATATTCACCTTCAGAAGTATCCCAGGGAATAGGGCAAGCTATGGTGCCCCCTAGGGTTTGAAATGGGGAAGGTGCCCTTGGTCCCGGGTCACCCAACAACTGAGTCATGACACCAGGGCTTATTTTGTAGATAGCCAGGCTTAATAATGGCATTATCATCCAGATATAGTGACAATCTGACTCTCATTCATATCTTGTCTTTTGCAGGTTGGAGCTTCCCTTTTTGCCAGTAACATTGGCAGTGGTCACTTTGTAGGACTGGCTGGCACTGGGGCAGCAAGTGGCATCGCTGTTGCTGGATTTGAATGGAATGTAAGCTTGTTCTTATTGAACATCTTCTCATGTGAGAAGATGTACACATAGAAATCAGTGAGGAAGGAAGTCCAGCAGAACCCCAACCTCGCCATAATCCCAGGACTAGAAAATGAGGACAGGATTTCAGCTCTCTTCACTGGGACTTCCTAAACTGAAAACCTTGAAAAGAGTGATCCATATTGTGCAGCTTTTTATGTACATATCCAGGGTTGTGTATACGGGGGAAGTCACAGCTGTAGATGAGGCCATTCTCTCACCATGGAGACATACACTGTGCGCACTATGTGCTGATATAAATCTTATTCTGTAGAAGGAGTGGATTATGGTTACTTTTGTCCTGAGTGTGATATCTCCTTGACATGTGTCCAGTATTTCCTTAGTTCCTTTCTCCAGAGGAGACAACACCCAATTAAGAAGAGGCCAAAAATGAGTCCATGTGTTTATAACCTGAAGATTAGTTGCTTAGGGAGGACACACTCTCTATGTCCTGAGATGCCCACACAATAGCTCGCCGTTTCTCTTCCTCCTTTTAGGCTCTTTTCGTGGTTTTGCTGATGGGATGGATTTTTGTTCCTGTTTACCTGACAGCTGAGGTGAGAAAAATATAAGGTCCAACCGGGAATCAACCATGGACCAGCTCAGAAACGTACAAGTGTGTTATCCTTAGTGAACAGTCAGACGAGTGGACAGGAAGCCCAAGAGCTCAATGTCTCCTGAAGCCTCCTTGGTAATGTTCTGATTGAAAAGAGGCCTCTGGGGCATTTTCCAGTTTATCTATTGAAGCCATAAACTGGTGTAATAATGTAAGATGCTATCACAAGATCTGAACGTGTCCCAGCTCTTCCTGCAGCATTATTCTGTCTTTTTTGCAGGTGGTGACAATGCCGGAGTACCTGAAGAAACGTTTTGGAGGGGAAAGGATACAGTTGTACCTGTCTGTACTCTCTCTGGCCATGTATATTTTCACTAAAATCTCAGTGAGTTTTACATTAGTAGAATATTACATGGATATACTGCTCTGCATTGGTGGAATAGACCTTGAATGCTTTTTGAGCAAAACAGGAAGCAAATTAGAGCCTGACCTGAATGATTTGTGTCGACCCGCCACCACAATTGTGGGTTACCAGGGCAATGGGGTACTCAGAGCCGAGCCCATGGAAGTCTATGGGGATTTTGTCACAGGTAGCTGTGGCTCGGTCTGTGGCCCTGACGGTCTGGCGTATGTTGTTGGGAATATTTACAGGGGATAACTATATACAGTTCGTGACGCCACCTGTAGTATTCTGGTAATGGGTACCAGCGCTGCTGTAGATCTCTGAGGGGATGGTGAGGCAGCTAGATGTCAGGTCCCCTACAGTGGGACTCTTCCCTCAAAGTCTGTTAAGATGGTGAAGTCGGGTGCCGGTAAATAACACAGTCTCACACAGTCAATGTCTTTCCATACCTTTACTTGCTGAATGTCAAGGCAGGTCCCGGGGAGGCTGTCCCACGGAGAGTGTATTTTGAGACGGCAGCTGGACAAGTTAGGGGCCTCCTTTAACTCCAATGAACGAGTACAACCAGCCTGAAGCGTAGTTCCCTCTATGATTCCAGCTAATCTTAGCTGTAACTGCCCAGTCAGCTTAGTGTTAGGGGCCTTCCTGTGAAGGAGCTGAATACTTATGTTTGTCCTGCAGAACGCCAAAGTCTTCACTCCCCCTGACCCCAGCTACGTACCGACTATAAGGGGCTTGTCTGCCGCGACCTAGGGTCCGGTAGATTCCTGGTTTTTCTGCCTCTGTGCCTGAAACAACAGCGACTCTTCGGTCCCCAGTGACCGGTAAACAGGGTGCTGGACTTAAGCAATCCTTTAGCACCAATTCTACAATCCACTTGCCTTTCGCCTTGTCCACGCTGGTAACATAAACATTCTCACTAGCCAGGGGTCGAGCAGTCACTTCCAATCTTTCTCCTTCCAATGAAGCCAGCCACAGATGCTCAGTTGTCACAGGCAGGAGCACGTCTCTGTACCTGATACTGTCCTTAGACAGGAACGCTGAAGTCTTTCTGTGCTGATACTCCTTACTTTCTTCAATGTGTGCTGAGAGATAATCCAGCTCTGACCAGACTAAGGTATATTTCCAAACCTATACCGGACTCCACTATTTGAACTGGTTATGAAGCAGGCTAGACTCCTCTCTCCTCTTTCCACAGAGGTCTAAGCTCCACTTCATGCGTCTTCTCTGTCCGGAGACAGAAACTAGACTCTTTTCAAAATCACCCTACACCCACTACTTTGACCACTCCCTAGAGTATACTTCACTACCCCAAGGGTGTGTCCAGTGTGTGTAGAATGAATGCATATTGAGCATTAAGCCGCCGTCTCGCCATACACTCCCCAGGGTACTGCGTGTGCCTACCACCAGGGCTACACATTCCCCCATGGTAAACGACAGCACTCCCGGGCTGTGAAATACAAAAGACAGAAAAATTTTGTTTATGCAATAACATTGGAACAATAACATCTTCCCATCCGGGAGGTAAGAATACTTTGAACGTTACAAACTTTAATACAAATAGTATCAAATGTCATTTTCAATAAATAAATTTACAAGATACTTGTGAAGGACCCGCACCAAACCTTCAACGTGGGTCCTGGGTGGGCTGCAGGACATCCAAGTGCAGACCTCACTCAGTGCCACACCACACGGGTTTTGTTTTTCAGAGGTAGATATGTATGGCTTATGTAAAACCAAGATAGGGCGCCGGAGCGCAACTATGTACAAGAAAGTTTTTAGGCTGTCTCAGTCCTCAACCTACGAGTCCATTGTAAACCAAAGGCATATATCAAAACCAAAGGCATATATCAAATCACATTATGATAAAGTGCAATAACTTTTTATGGTTCTTTTCACCATTTACCCAGCCGGGCATTCTATAATTAGGACTATATATATATACATTATATATAAACTTGTGCAAAAACTTTATAAACATTTTTCAAACTTTGACTGATGGTAGATCCTTTATGGACCTTACCAATTCTTTCTATATATTTACTCAACAAATAGTACGCTTTCCACCCCGGGGGCTGGAACAACGCAATGGGCCCTAGATCCTAAGACCAGCAAGTCATGTGCTGCGATCAGGGTTTGGGTTGCGACATCTCTGGTTTGAACCTCTAGGGGCGCAACCGGTACACTTTCTTCACACGACACCGATTGCGTCTCAATTACTGTTAATGATATAGACCGCGTCAGGGTTTGCGATTTAGACTGGGTCGCATCTGGCGATATGGAAGTGGCTTTCACTTGCGATAGACTTTGGGTCGCATGTTGCGATGACTTTGACGGGGGCGATGCTGGGGCACAGCCGGATGCTGCTGAAGCTGGATACGGGGACGCTGCAGTAATGGTGACGATACCTGCGTCTGGGACGGGGTCGCGGACGATGGCGACGTTCAGGGCATACCACCCCTTCATTCCCCAATGCCGCGTATAGGTGACTATGTCGCCGTTCACTAAGTCCCTCCCGGGATGGCCTTGTGGCAGGTGAGATTCCACGTCACGCCTGCTGACGAAGACCGCCGGTAGAGGCCCGGTTCACGAATAAAGCCCCAGCCCTTCCGGAGCTGGAACTCAGTCACACACCCCTGCCGCCGCGGTTCCCGTAAGGTACCTTTGTCGCGACGGACAGTCTCCTTATCAGCAATCAGCTCGGCAAACTGTCGCTGGCGGTTCTTCTTGATTTCCCGCGCTTCCTCCTGCTGGCGCCTCTTTGTCTCCTCACGACTCCGCCATTCTTGCTCCCACTGGGCGGTGTAGGCGACGTCATCCAGGCGCGCCATTTCGTCCCAGTCCACATCTGGTAGTGACGGACAGGACCCCTCCGGTGTCCCTGCCGGGGATTGATAATCTGCTGCGGCCTCCTGGCCGGCGGGCGTTCCGGGATTGGCTGTACCTCCTCAACCTCCTCCGCATCCACCGCTTCACCAGTGGGATCGGGAACGGTACTTTCGGGGGCAGCCTCCGGTTGCTCCTCCGCCTTGGGCAGCAGACTTTTCGGTACTTTGAATCGTGGGGGTTCGTTGAGGGGAGGAGACGCCGTGTTCGTCATCCGCCATTTCTGCAGGTTACAGCGGCGTCTCTCTATCTCCTCCAGGCCAGGTTGGAACAACTTCTTTAGGCGTGAGTTCTCCTCCCGCACCTCTAACAACGCCTGTTGCAGGTGCAGGATCACGGATAACTCCGGCGTTGGTGGCAGCTTGGCTGGGGCACGGGGCCTGCTTTCCTCCGCTGCTCCGCTCGGCTCCACACGTCCTGCCTCCATCACGCTCCAGAAGATTCTTTCTTTCTGTGGAGACATCCGGTCTCTTCCGTGGAGGTGGGATTTGCGTCTCCTCCTCCTCGCAGGGAAGGTGAAGAGGAGGCGGACCTCCTTTGCTGTAGGGCAGGACCGCATGTTATAATAGCACTTTGAGAGGACAGGCATTTTCTTCGCGCCACAGGGGGGTAGACGCCCACGAAGGTACGCCCACCTTCTTCTCCAGCGCCTGAGGGCGCGAATATGGCGACAAAAATGGCGATTTTGGCGCCAAAAGTGCAAACAGTCCTTTTTACAAAAACAAGTCCTTAGGCACGCAGGGCTCGCAATTTCGCGAGTTTGGTATCCTGTTCGTGACGCCAAGTTTAGTTGTGTCGACCCGCCACCACAATTGTGGGTTACCAGGGCAATGGGGTACTCAGAGCCGAGCCCATGGAAGTCTATGGGGATTTTGTCACAGGTAGCTGTGGCTCGGTCTGTGGCCCTGACGGTCTGGCGTATGTTGTTGGGGAATATTTACAGGGGATAACTATATACAGTTCGTGACGCCACCTGTAGTATTCTGGTAATGGGTACCAGCGCTGCTGTAGATCTCTGAGGGGATGGTGAGGCAGCTAGATGTCAGGTCCCCTACAGGTGGGACTCTTCCCTCAAAGTCTGTTAAGATGGTGAAGTCGGGTGCCGGTAAATAACACAGTCTCACACAGTCAATGTCTTTCCATACCTTTACTTGCTGAATGTCAAGGCAGGTCCCGGGGAGGCTGTCCCACGGAGAGTGTATTTTGAGACGGCAGCTGGACAAGTTAGGGGCCTCCTTTAACTCCAATGAACGAGTACAACCAGCCTGAAGCGTAGTTCCCTCTATGATTCCAGCTAATCTTAGCTGTAACTGCCCAGTCAGCTTAGTGTTAGGGGCCTTCCTGTGAAGGAGCTGAATACTTATGTTTGTCCTGCAGAACGCCAAAGTCTTCACTCCCCCTGACCCCAGCTACGTACCGACTATAAGGGGCTTGTCTGCCGCGACCTAGGGTCCGGTAGATTCCTGGTTTTTCTGCCTCTGTGCCTGAAACAACAGCGACTCTTCGGTCCCCAGTGACCGGTAAACAGGGTGCTGGACTTAAGCAATCCTTTAGCACCAATTCTACAATCCACTTGCCTTTCGCCTTGTCCACGCTGGTAACATAAACATTCTCACTAGCCAGGGGTCGAGCAGTCACTTCCAATCTTTCTCCTTCCAATGAAGCCAGCCACAGATGCTCAGTTGTCACAGGCAGGAGCACGTCTCTGTACCTGATACTGTCCTTAGACAGGAACGCTGAAGTCTTTCTGTGCTGATACTCCTTACTTTCTTCAATGTGTGCTGAGAGATAATCCAGCTCTGACCAGACTAAGGTATATTTCCAAACCTATACCGGACTCCACTATTTGAACTGGTTATGAAGCAGGCTAGACTCCTCTCTCCTCTTTCCACAGAGGTCTAAGCTCCACTTCATGCGTCTTCTCTGTCCGGAGACAGAAACTAGACTCTTTTCAAAATCACCCTACACCCACTACTTTGACCACTCCCTAGAGTATACTTCACTACCCCAAGGGTGTGTCCAGTGTGTGTAGAATGAATGCATATTGAGCATTAAGCCGCCGTCTCGCCATACACTCCCCAGGGTACTGCGTGTGCCTACCACCAGGGCTACACAGATTCATACCCAATTAATGAACAACCTGACAGTTCGGTAAAAAAATTCTGTGTTTGTTGAAGGATTTGTTGGCCATGTGGTCTGTTTGGAAGGGGACGGGTTTGTTATGTGCTACAGGGATATCTTCTCTGTGTTGGGTTCTGGGTTGTTGGAGTATGCACGCTGTATGCTTGGTGTTGGTTTGGTGAGACATCTGCTCTGAGTGCTTGGAGATAACTTGGTGATGTGTAAGAGGAATATCTGCTCTGGTGTAATTGGTTAATGGGACATCTGCTTTTTGAGTTGGAGATGGACTGTTGGGATATGTAACCTGTTTGGTTGGTGATGTGTTTGCGGGATATCAACTGTTTGAGGTTGGGGATAGGTTGGTGGGTCATTTGCTCTGTGTGGTTGGTGCTTTGATGGTGAGTCATTTGTTCTGGCTTGCTTGACGATGAGATGATGGGACAAGAGCTATGTGTGTTAGAGCATATGTCCGCCAACACATTACCTAAGTACTAGATAATTTCATTAATGACAATTATATTTTTGTGTGTTTAGTTATGAGTTGGTGGGATATCTACTCTGTGTGGTTGGACATGGGTTGGTAATATGTTGGTGAGACATCTGTTCTGTATTTGACATCTTCAATGCGTGCTTGGTGATGAGTTGGTGGGATAACTTCTGTGTGGTTGATAATTTGTTGGTATGACATCTGCTCTGTGTATGACATTTGCTAAGTGCTTGGTGATGGATTGGTGGGACAACTTCTTTTTGTGATTGGGATTGTGTTGTTGATATGTTGGTGAGACATCTGCTCTGTGTAGGACATCTGTTGTGTGCTTGGTGGGACAACTGCTTTTTGTGGTTGGGATTGAGTTGTTGATGTGTTACTGAGACATCTCATCTGTGTAGGACATCTGCTGTGTGCTTGGTGATGTGTTGGTGGAAAACCAAACAAAAAAACAGGTACAAATAAAAGCTAATTTTTACGTCTGTTTTTTTTGTTTGGTTTTTGATCAAGTTATCAGACCATAATATATCTATTGGGTTTTCTTCTGATGGGTTGGTGGGACAGTTGTTCTGTGTGGTTGAGGATTTGTTGGTGAGACATCTGCTCTTTGTAGGACAGATGCAGTGTACTTGGTGATTTGGTGATGGGTTGGTGGGATACAGTATCTGCTCTTTGTGGTTGGTACTGTGTTATGGATGTGTTGGACATTTACTCTGGTTTGCTAAGTGATAGGTTGGTGGTACATTTGCTTTATATGATCAATAACTGTTTTGCAATACATCTTCTGTGCGATTAGTGACTGGTTTGTGAGACATCTGTTTTCACAAACAGGTAAACAATCAACTCTCCCACAAGTAAATGGTCGGGATTTATCCAGTACTCATGGATCTACCCGCAGTCCAGCGTGTCCTGCAAACTCTAATTTGTTTTTTAATGAAAAATCCTTATATTACTCCACAGAAGGAGAAAAAAGGTCAACTCGCTCCAAACAGCCAAAAATATTTCATTGTAAAGAAACAATGAAACGTCACATTGTATGTGCAAGATTATTTTCTCAGATGTCTGCTCCTAGACGGCACTAGAGGGGTCCCATCCAGGGGTGGACACAGAATTCACATCCCATAGGAGAAGTTTTAATTGTACTCCCAACCTCTAAAAAATATATATTTATATTTGGCAGAGTAAGCGAGGTAATATCTCCCAACTCTCATAAGCAGGGAGAGAGACATGTATGGCGGCACACTGTACAATTGCACAAAATTACACCGTAATTTTCCCCAACTCAAACCCCCTAGTGTTCTCACCCATGAAGCCCCTTTCATGTATAACACCATCACACCTGTCAGAATGAAAGCCCCCACTCAGCATGATGCCATCATTCAGTATCATTGTCCCTACACACACACAGAGGCGTACCTAGGGGGAGGCAGGAGGGCGCCGTGGGGCCACCTAATGCGGCGAGCTGAGGTGTCTCCCCTGGCGGCTGCATTTTGCTTCCTCCCGGACTGGGAGTTGGCGGTCAAGCTGACCGCCGACTCGGAGAAGCTGTGGCGCCGGCTCGCAGTGAACAATTGTACTCGCATCTTTCACACGAGCGTAACATTGAAGTGACGACAGCAGCGTGATCAGGTCATGTGATCAAGAAGCCAACGTCAGTCGCTGGCATGCGAAACAGCATCGGTGGTAAGTGCTCCAGTGGAGCTGAAGACGCCAAAGATTCAGTGATTTAGTGTGCGGGAGATTTACACTGTGTAGGAAGATTTACTCTGTGGAGGGAGATTTACTCTGTGGAGGGAGATTTACTCTGTAGTGGGAAGATTTACACTGTGGGGGGATTTAGTATGGGGGAGGATTACTCTGTGGAGGGAGATTTAGTGTGGGGGAGATTTACTCTGGGGTGTAAGATTTACAATTTACTCTGGGGAGATTTACTCTGTAGTGGGAAGATTTACACTGTGGGGGGATTTAGTATGGGGGAGGATTACTCTGTGGAGGGAGATTTAGTGTGGGGGAGATTTACTCTGGGGTGTGAGATTTACAATTTACTCTGGGGGAGATTTACTCTGTGGGGGAGAGATTTAGTGTTTTGATGAGGTTTCATGTATGAGAAAACAGTATGGGTGCAGACAAAATACGATGATCGGGGATGGGTGCAGACAAAGTATGGTGAGTGGGGGTACTAATGCAGAAACAGACTGGGGAGGATGGGTGCGAACAGAGTATGGGGAGCAAAGATGGGCAATGTATGTGGACACAGTATGTGGAGTGAGTGGGGGGGTGAGTGCAGACAGTATGGGTAGTGAGTGGGGGATGGGTGTGTACACATTATGGTGAGTGGGGAAATGGATGCAGACTCAGTATGAGATGCTAGGGGAAGAATGTATGTGGACACAGTATGAGGAGCTAGGGTGATGGGATGTGTGCTGACAGTATGGGAAGTTGGGATGTGTGAGGATGCAGTATGGAGAGTGAGGGAGTAAATATATGAGGAGACAGTATGGTTAGCATGGGAGATGTGTGAGGGGACAGTATGAGGAGGAAGGGGAAAACATATGAGGAGACTATTGAGGGGAATAGTGTAAGGCGACAGTATGGGGAAAGAAAGTATGAGTGGGCACAGAATACAGACTGAGTACTGTTATGATCTGCTACACGCACTAAGGAAAGGTGGGAATTCTGTCCCTACAATAGAACTAAGCTGGATCCCTATGATGTAACGGGGAACCTGATCCTGCGACCAGACCCGCTAAAGTCCTCAGCTAGTCTGAACGAAGACCTATAGTTGCGAGGGAGGAATCCCTACAAGATCTAGGGACTGGGTGAAAAGGTGGACACCTCCTAACAGAAAGTGTAGCAGGGAAAATAAAACAGAAAACAAATAGTAAGAGATCCTAAGATCAAGCAAAACTGACAGAGTAAGGCACCTAAGCACCCGGCTAGCTTAAGAGTAGATAATACAATGAAGTCCAGCAAAGCCAGAAGGGCGGAGCCAGACCAAATAGGGAAAAAAGGTCATGTGACCAGCAAACTGAAAAAACTATCAAGAAGGTTCTAACAGTACCCTCCCTTCTAAGAGGATCCTCCGGATCCCCTAGGACTTAGGCTTATCCGGAAACCTCTTGTGAAACGCTCTGACAAGTCTAGACGCAGAAACATCATCCGCCCTCACCCATGAGTTATCCTCGGGTCCATAACCCTTCCAAGCGACGAGGTACTGCAAACTCCCTCTATACCGTCTAGAATTTAGGATGCGGGAAATCTCATATTGCCCGCCCTCCACCACCAGGGGAACAGTGGCCGAGACGTCTCCATCTGAGACCTCAGCTTTTTTCAAGAGAGAAACATGAAACACCGGATTAATCTTCCAGGAGGTGGGAAGCTCCAACTTAACAGCAGATTGGTTAATAACCTGAAGCACCTTAAAGGGCCCTACAAACTTGGGACCCAATTTCTTAGACGGAATCCTCAAGCGCAAATTCTTAGAGGACAACCAAACCATGTCACCAATAGCAAACAAAACCTCTTGTCGTTTTCTATCAAAATACACTTTGGATCTTTTGTTAGCCTCCTGAAGATTACCACGCACATCAGTCCAAACTCTCTCCAAAACACCAGAAAAATTCTCCTCTTCAGGTAACAGCCGATCCCAACTTGGAAAATGACCCAAAAGACGGATGTCTCCCAGTACAACAAAAAAAAGGCGAACAACCAGCAGAAGCTGATGTATGATTGTTAAGAGCAAACTCAGCAAGTGGCAGAAACTCAGACCACCCCTCTTGATTACACTATGTAACAAATTTTTATTTATTTTTTGTTCCTGGGTCCAAAGTGTGTTTTCCTAACCCGTTATGCCTAAAACAAATAGAAAATAGTTGCTGTTCCATAAAAACTTTGCTTTTGTGATCAGGACAATGAAATTTTGAAATTTGTCTGTTTTCGGGAAAATTCTCGATTCTTATTCAATACGGAGTAGTCTTCTAGAATATTGTTTAACTGCTAGAATTGTGCAGAAGTTTCTACAATTTTCCAGAATTATCTGGAAGTGTCTAGAAACTTTTAGAACTTTCTAGAACGTTCTCAGACTGTTCAATAGTAGTCATACAAGTACCTCATTTCACATGCGAATATTGCAAGAAAACTCTTGAAGGTAAGGTGAATAATTGCTGCTCGTTTACATGGCAGTGCTTTATTTTGTAGAATCTCAATGATTTAGATCGAGTACAGTTTAACCCCTTACTGCCCGCGGACGGAATAGTACGTCCGTGGCCAGTATCCCCCCGATTTGATGAGGGCTCCGGCAGTGAGCCCGCATCAAAGCCGGGACATGTCAGCTGTTTTGAACAGCTGACATATGCCCGCAATAGGCACGAGTGGAATCGCGAATATGCACACCGCTGACCCCCGTCACATGACGGGGTCATCGGTGCATCGGCATAACAATCAGAGGTCTCCTTGAGACCTCTAAGGCTGTTATGCCGGATTGCTATGAGCACAACCCTGTTGTCTGCGCTCATAGCAATGCTGTAATTCTGCTACATAAAGGTGATCTGAGCATCACCTCTATGTAGCAGAGGCGATCGAGCTATGGCATCTTCTAGACCCCATGGGGACTATTGAAGCATACTAAAAGTAAAAACAAATGTTTTAAAAAAAAAAAAAGTTCAAATCACCCCATTTTCGCCCCATTCAAAATAAAACAATAAAAAAAAATCAAACATACACATATTTGATATCACCGTGTTCAGAATCGGCTGATCTATCAATAAAAAAAAGGATTAACCTGATCGCTAAACGGCGTAGCGACAAAAAAAGTCAAAACGCCAGTATTACCTTTTTTTGGTCGCTGCGACATTGCATTAAAATGCAATGACTCGCACCACAATTGTGGATACCAGGGCTATGGGTACTCAGAGCCGAGCCCGTAGATTTCTATGGGAGATGTCACTGGCAGCAGGACTCGGTCCGTGGCCCTGGCAGTCAATGCGATGGGGGATATTTACAGGGGATTATTAGGATAGGTAGTTCGTGACGCCACCTGTGGTATCTGGTTAATTGGACCAGCGCTGCTATTAGGATCTTCACAGGGGATGTTATGGGGCAGCTGGGTGGTAAGTCTCCCACAGGTGAGACTGGTCCCTGGAAGTCTATGGTGATGATGCTGGGTGTAGCTAAGAATTCAGTCACACACAATGCAGCTTCTTTTCATACCTTTACTGGTAGATGGTTCAAGCAGATCCCGGGGAGCTGGTCGGGGTGGAGAATGCACATTTGAGTAACCGCTGAGCAGGTTAGAGGCCTCCTTAACTTCAATATGTATCTGAGTCCAAACTTGCGTGAAGCGAAGTTAACTCCTTCAATAGCAACTACGCCCGGCCGACATAGTGGTAGAGCCTTTTCAGTGGTAGAACTAAGTCTATTTCTGCAGCGTCCCGCTAGACTCCTGTTCTCCTGACTCCAGTTACGTATCGACACATTGAGCTGCCTTCTGCGACCTGTAGTCCAGAAAGTCTCCGGTTTTCTTATCACTAAGCATGAAGCTCTAGCAATGCCTCGGACTCCGGTGTCCGGTGAATTAGTGCAGGTAATCTGGTACCTGAAGCACTTCTCTGTCCTTCTCCACTGCGCCCTTCGCCCTGCTCTCGCTCTTAGCATAAGCACTTGTAGCTTTTGATGGAAAAGTCAGCTTTCTCCAGAGCTCGCTGAGCAGCTCTCAGTATCCTCCTTGTTTCAGCTTCTGCTGAGGTACTGATTAAGGGTAGCTCTGACTAGGCTAGGATGATTCACTTCACCCGTACTAGCCTCCACTTCTTTGTCAGGTGAGCTACGCTAGCTCTGCGAGGATTCAGTCCTCTCTCCTAGTCCAGACTGAACTGGCACTGAACTGCACTGTCCGAAGACAGGAAACTCTCTGACTGATCTGCACTGTCCTTAGACAGGAAGCTTGAATGAGCTCTGCTACGTGTCACTACCTCCTATACCCCTAGTGGGTGTGTCTGAAAGTGTGAGTGAAGTGCATGAATAGCAAGCTTTTGCGATTACCTTCCTGTGCATTCTCCTGGATTTTATGTGTGCCTTACATAGCTGGGCCACACAGCAATAACGGGCGATCAAAAGAACGTATCTGCATAAAAGTCGTGTCATTAAAAACGTCAGCTCGGTAACGCAAAAAATAAGCCCTCACTCAACCGGAGATCACGCAATTTTTTTTTAGCAAACTTAGATAAAGGAGAACCTAGACATGTTTGGTGTCTATGAACTTATAATGACCTGGAGAATCATAATGGCAGGTCAGTTTTAGCATTTAGTGAACTTAGCAAAAAAGCCAAACAAAAAACAAGTGTAGGATTGCACTTTTTTTGAAATTTCACTGCACCTGAAATTTTTTTCCTGTTTTCGAGTACAAGACATGCTAAAACCAATTGAGTCTTTCAAAATTACAACTCGTCCCACAAAAAGTAAGCCCTGACATGGCCATATTGATGGAAAAACCTCTGAAGGTGCTGATGCCACCACTGCATATCAAGTTAGGCCTCATCAAGCAATTTGTCACGGCTCCTGACAAGGAGTCAGCTGCTTTCAAGTACCTCCAAGATCTCTTTCCAAAGCTGTTGGAGGCAAAGGTCAAGGCTGGTATCTTCTTCGGACCACAGATCAAGAAGATCATAGAATGTGACGAGTTCGCCAGGCTGCTGAACAGGACATAGAAAACAGCTTGGAATAGTTTCGTTGCAGTGGTTCATGGCTTCCTGGGTAATCACTAGGCTGAAAACTATGCGCTGTTGGTTCAGACTCTCATAAAGAATTACGCCATAATGGGATGCAGAATGTCTCTCAAAGTCCATATCCTTGACGCTCATCTTGACAAGTTCAAGGAGAACATGGACACTTACTCAGAGGAGCAAGGTGAGCGCTTTCATCAAGATATATTGGACTTTGAACGTCATTACCAAGGACAGTATAACGAAAACATGATGGGGGACTACATTTGGGGCTTCTTTGATTAAGCGATTTGCTGTACACTCACAAATCTAGAAAAACTACTCATTTCTGAACCTTTTTGAGTGAGTTTTGATTGTCTTTATCTATTTACCATGCAAGTGTTGTTTTTTATTAGACCGCATGAACGAAAATATAATAATTTCCTTTTTTTTGACACAATAAATACAAAATTTTCTGGCCTGTGGTCATAAAATCAAAGTTTGTGCTGAATGTAGTAGTTTTTCCATAGTCTTTAAACATAAGCAGTTGAAATATTACACTTGGAAGCCAGGAACAAAAATTGTGTTACATAGTGTTATCAGTCACAAAACAACGCAAGAACTGCTCAACATCCTGGTTTTTCCTTTCTGTCTGGCCATTAGACTCCGGATGATATCCGGATGAAAACGACAAATGAAATCCCAACCTGTCACAAAAGGCGCGCCAAAAACGAGCCACAAACTGAGGTCCCCTATCAGAAACAATGTCAGTAGGAACACCATGTAGTCTGACTATTTCCTTGACAAAGGCCTTAGCGAGAGTCTTAGCGCAGGGCAGTTTGATGAAAGGAACCAAGTGACACATCTTGCTAAAACGGTCCACGACCACCCAGATGACAGTGAAACCCTCAGAGGGGGGAAGGTCAGTAATAAAGTCCATAGCCAAATGTGTCCAAGGTGCACTAGGGACCTCCAGAGGGCAAAGCAACCCTGCAGCAGGAGTATGAGAAGACTTAGATCTAGCACACACAGTGCATTGACGTACCCACTTAATGATTTCCTTCTGCCATCCTGGCCACCAAAAACTGCGACCCACAAGTCTCTTGGTCTCAGAGATTCCAGGATGACCTGCCAACCGAGACTCATGACATTCATCAAACAAATCTCTCCTCAGGGTACCAGGCACAAACAACCTCCCATGCGGCATGTTAGATGGGGCATTCTCCTGTGCTTTAAGAATCTCATCTTCCAACACGGAGTCCAAAACAGCAATAACAACCCCCTCTTGTAAAATGTTCTCCTCCTCCTCAGTACCCACCATAGGAGAAAAGCTGCGAGACAAAGCATCAGCTTTAACATTTTTAGTACCTGGGATGTAAGTAACGGTAAAATTAAACCGTGAGAAAAACAGTGCCCACCTAGCCTGACGGGCATTCAAGCGTTTGGCAGCATCAAGGTAGATCAGATTTTTATGATCGGTGAAGACTTGAACGGGAAATTCCGCTCCCTCCAAAAAATGACGCCAGTGTTCAAATGCGAGTTTAATTGCCAACAATTCCCGATTACCGATATCATAATTTAGTTCAGACTCAGAAAATTTCTTTGAAAAAAAAGCACAGGGATGTACTCCACCCGTCTTTGCCTGAGACAACACCGCGCCGACCCCCACAGAAGAAGCATCAACCTCAACCAAAAATGGTTTAGTCACATCAGGCTGCGTAAGGATGGGAGCAGAGCTGAACCTCTCCTTTAGCAACACAAAAGCCTCAATGGCCTCAGTAGTCCACTGAACCGCATCAGCACCTTTCCTGGTGAGATCGGTCAGAGGTTTGGCAATCACAGAATTTTTTTTTATGAATTTTCTATAATAATTGGCGAACCCCAAAAACCTCTGTATTGATTTCACACCAATAGGTCTAGGCCAATCCTGCACAGCTTGCACTTTCACAGGGTCCATCTCAAAACCTTCACTGGAGACAATGTAGCCCAAAAAACTAAGTCTCTGTACAGCGAACTCACATTTTTCTAGTTTGGCAAAAAGTGAATTATCACTCAGTAACTGTAATACTTCACGCACACTCCTCCAATGAGACTCCAAATCCGGTGAATAAATCAAAATGTCATCTAAATACACAACCACACTTCTGCCGATCAAAGATCTAAAGGTACTGCCACACTAAACTATCCCGCTAGCGATCACGATAACGACGCATACAAATGCGATCGCTAGCGGGATCGTTTTAATATCGCTAGTAGCGGCTTAACTTAGCGATCTCCTTAACGACTTTAGCGGTACAAAATACCGCTAAATCGCTAACAAAAAGGTGCCACACTCAGCGATATATACTCACCAGCGGGACGCCAACGATAAAAATAGGGTCCGGAACGATGAGAACGACAAACGAGATCACAGCAGGATCTCAGCAGGGGCCACGTCGTTGCTACATGCCACACAGAACAACGTCACTAACGAGATCGCTAAATAGTGACGTTTTTTAGCGATCTTGTTAGCGACGCTGTTTAGTGTGGCATACCCTTAAGGATGTCATTAATAAGATTCTGAAAAAATGCCGGAGCACTGGAAAGCCCAAAAGGCATGACCAGATTCTCAAAATGACCCAGTGGAGTGTTAAACGCAGTCTTCCATTCATCCCCCTCCTTCATGCGCAACAAATTGTATGCCCCTCGAAGATCAATTTTCGAGAACCACTTGGCCCCCACTAACTGGTTAAACAAATCAGGAATCAATGGCAGTGGGTAAGGATTGCCTACAGTAATCTTATTAATCTCACGAAAGTCTAGACAAGGCCGTAAACCGCCGTCCTTTTTTTTAACAAAAAAAAATCCAACCGCCACAGGAGATTTGGAAGGCCTAATGTGACCGGCGGCCAAGCTTGTCTGTATGTATTCCTCCAAAGCCTTTCTCTCAGGAATAGTAAGATTAAATAAACGACTTTTAGGAAGAGTCGCTCCAGGGACAAATTCAATTGCACAATCATAATCTCTATGAGGAGGCAATACCTGCGATTCCTTATCAGAAAAAACTTTCCAAAAATCCTGAATAGGTACAGGTAACTCCCCCTTAACTACAGCAGCAATACGCCCGTTACAACACTTGTCATAACACTTAGGACTCCAGGACTTAATTTCATTGGTAAACCAATCCAGTACCAGATTGTGCAATTTTAACCAGGGTAACCCCAAAATCACCGGTGAGGGCAAATTATTCAAAACTACCAAATCCAAATTCTCTTGATGAACACCATTAATAGTAAGAGGAAATTCACAGATATGGTGAGTAACATTTTTCAAGTGAGAACCATCCACAGACACCACATTAATAGGGGAAGACAGAAGTTTGGGTTTTAATTTTAGTTTTTCCAAAAATTTCCCATCAATCACATTGAGAGTTGAACCACAATCCACAAATACCCGAAACTCCATTAATTCCTCCTCAACACCAGTGGTAGCAGAAAGAAAGACACCTTTATTGTTTAAACAAGCTATACGAGCGAAACTGACCTCATTTTTTTTTTTCTCTTTATTCATTCGAAGCGCACAGTTCTTAATGAAATGCTCAGATTTACCACAGTAGAAACACAAACCTTGAGCAAATCTGCGTTCTTTTTCCCGAGAGTGAGGTGTCATTGCTCCAATCTCCATCGGCTCTCCAATGTCAGTACAGTCCCTCTCCAGACTTGGAGCTGACAAGGAAGATCTACTCTCATTAACCCTTGCACGCAGTCTCCTATCCACCCGTATGGCTAATTGCATAGCCTCTTGCAAGTTTCCAGGTATAGGATAAGCAATCAGCAAATCTTTAACCCTTTCACTTAAGCCTGCAAGAAATAAACTTTTCAAAGCTGAATCGTTCCAGCCCACCTGAGTGGACCACCTTCGGAAGTGAGTACAATATTTTTCCACATTCCCTGATCCCTGTCTGAAACGTCTCAATTCTGTCTCAGCTGATGAAACACGATCAGGATCGTCATACAACAACCCCAAAGCAGAAAAAAAACTATCCACTGATCTAAAGCATGGATCACTAGGCTGCAGAGAAAAGGCCCAGTCCTGAGGTTCTTTGCGCAAAAGTGACATTATGAACCCTATGCGCTGTGATTCATCACCAGAGGATCTGGGTCTCAAACGGAAATACAACAAGCAAGCAGTTTTAAAAGAAAAAAAATCTTGTTGTTCACCAAAAAATAAATCAGGCAAACGTACCTTTGGCTCCACAAAATGTGCTCCAGAACAACTACTCACGTGTTGCTGGATCTCAGCCACCTCCAGAGAGAGACCCTGCAGGTGTTAAGCCAAATCCTGAACCGAAACCATGATGGAAACAGAAAATCTTTCCTTAGAGATTTTTATTTTTTTTTTTTGGGCTGGACTTACTGTTATGATCTGCTACAAGCACTAAGGAAAGGTGGGAATTCTGTCCCTACAATAGGACTGAGCTGGATCCCTACGATGTAACGGGGAACCTGATCCTGCGACCAGACCCGCTAAAGTCCTCAGCTAGTCTGAACGAAGACCTATAGTTGCGAGGGAGGAATCCCTACAAGATCTAGGGACTGGGTGAAAAGGTGGACACCTCCTAACAGAAATTGTAGCAGGGAAAATTAAACAGAAAACAAATACTAAGAGATCCTAAGATCAAGCAAAACTGACAGAGTAAGGCACCTAAGCACCCGGCTAGCTTAAGAGTAGATAATACAATGAAGTCCAGCAAAGCCAGATGGGCGGAGCCAGACTAAATAGGGTAAAAAGGTCATGTGACCAGCAAACTGAAAAAACCTATCAAGAGGGTTCTAACAAGTACTGGGGGGTAGCATGTGGGGAACAGTGTAATGGCACAGCCAGGAGGCTAAAGTAAGCCAGGGAGGGTGAGTGTGGATGAGAAAACTCATCATGACTTCTGGACAAGATGAAGAAAAGATAGGGAACAACTCCAGAAAAAACGTCATGCATCATGTACCGTAATACTTTTTTTTTATATTGACCAATTCTCATATTTTTATTTGCTAGGAGCATTAAAGAGGTTGTCCAAGTTTGTGATGAGTCTGCAGTCATTCTATGTGACTACAGATTTCTGAATTCTCACTTCGCATTGCACGCTGTCAGGATTCTCTGGTGCCAGCAATTTGCATACATGCGGTCACCTGCCGACTAGACATGTGTGGCCTCTATGAAAATGAACTGAGCGAGGCCAGATGCATCTAGTCGGAATGTGTCCAGAAGTATACTGTGGAGACACTGCATTGTATCTTAATTAACCAGATGACTATTTTTGGCAAGCCAGAAAGAATAGACTGTTATCTATATGTTGACTTTTGAATTTAAGCATTTCTTTCTGGCTGGTCAAGAAAACAGACTTTTGTTTGTGTAAGCTTGTAATATTGACTTGTAAGCTGATATTTGATATAACATAGTGTGCGCTTATCGTTGATGACTAGTGATGTTTGCTGATATGCTAATTATGCATTGTGTAGGCTACTTAGTTTTTTGACATCAGAAACCAAGGAGGAAAAAATAAGCAAATAGATGAAATAATCAAGTAATGCTACTTGATCTCATCTCCATTCTTACCTTTTATGTAAATACTGAATGAAGGACACTTTTTAAGTATAAAAATAGGTTACATGCCTCTGTATAAACATATAAAGAGAGTCAGAGACACTGAGAGACAGAGATTCTGCCAAGACATCCAAACATCCTGGAGACCCTACAGGACTGCTGCCAATGCATCATCATGGCTCTATCACGAGGGACACAGATCTATCATTCTACAGGAAACAACCTAAGGGATGTCGGTCCCAGTTGGAAGAATACAGATCTGATCCATTGACCATCCCTGAACCATGGATACATTTGGAGAAAGCCAGGAATGGGACCCTTCTGGTCGCCTGGCTCCATAGAGATATTCGAGAAGCCAGGTTGTAACCCCAGGGTCAACTGGCCTTGTACCTCAATGGACTGCCATCTTCCTAAGCTTGTCGTTATCTCCTATCTGTGTGTGTGCCACAGGTGGGGTAGTCGACCCTGGAACATGAAGCCAGGTTGTGACCCTCTGGTCAACTGGCATTGTACCTGAATGGACTGTCATCTTCCTACGCTTGTTACCGCCTCTCTGTGTGGGTGCCACAAGTGGGGTAGTCATCCCTGGAAACTCTGACGTAACATCTGCCATTATCCCGGCAAGTCAGTGGAAAGGTGAGACTCTGCACCATCTTGGGGTATTTTGCTGGGCTGTTCTGTGTTATCTGCCTGTTTTGTGGTTTAATAAAGTATTGCCGCACTGATTTACCCTCACCCTGTGTTGTCTGAGTAGCGTTATGCCCACGTTAAAAAGAGAGCAGGACGATCCCTGGTCCATGCGGTTTCGGCTAGCAGACTGGGGCACCAGCCGACCCCCTGTATTTCCAAATTTACCAATCGAATACTTGTGCTGACATGACAATCCACTCTTGCAACCGGCAAGGAATGATCCTAAAAGTGTGCAGTACTTGCCCTGTGAGCGTTCAGAAGTCTGCAGTCACATATAGTGACTGAATACTTTCATCTGAAACCTGGACGAGCCCTTTAATTATAAAATTAAGTCCTGCAGCCAATCCTAACAGCGTGTAATATCCTTACTGTCAGGATGCAGCTCTGTCTGCTGGTTCCAGCAGTCATCACACGGACACTTCACTTATATGTGATTTTCATACTTACAGTCATGTGACAACGAGCTTCCCTTCTGCTTCTCTCAGTTTTTCACTGAACATTGAAAACGTTAGGGAGAGAAGGTCGTCGGCATGTTACAAAGTGTGCAAATAGCATATGTGCTTGGGGAAGTGGAGCGTCAAACTGAACTATTGCCCCAGGTGCCAGAAAATCTAGATATGCCTTGGCACACAAAGTGTTATTGCGCCTCAGTATGATACTCCCAGGGACCCTTACTGCAATATGATGACCCCAATGCCATCCCCCACTCAACATGATGGCCTCCAGTGACATCCACCCACTCATTAAGATAGCCTACAGCCCCCCACTCAGTATGAGTCCTCGCAGATAGCCCTCCACTCATTATGATTGCCCCTAATTCATTATGATTACCTCACAGCCCCCACTCAGTATGATGTCAACCACAGCTAATGACATTAAAATTAAAAAATACCACTCACCAGTGGCGTAACTAGAGTCTGATGGCCCCTGATGCAAAATTTGGACTTGGGCATTGTGATGAACGGACACACGGTCCGCCACACGGTAGCCCGGGGTATCACGGCTTGTGATCCCACCGCTGCCACCAATATGTGATGAAACGGTGCACACACACGACGGCTGCTGCCGTCCGACCCGGTAAACTGCAGGGATTTATAATTATCCCACTTCCACTTAGGAACTTGCAGCTCTCTGGCACCCCCCTTACCCTCAGGTCAGTCAGGGAACGGCACCTAGGATAATCAGTCGCCAGACGGGTCACTTGAATGTGTGCTGGCTATTGGGCACGCTGCAGTGAGGGAATTATAATTACTCCGAGCCGCAGCCGGGTAATACACTTATAATACCCGCTCCGTCACTGCCAACGCCACCCCATATGTCAACACTTTACACCCCTTCTTTTAAGCTGCCACCAGCTACGGTTTTTCTTACTGAACAATTTATCAAGAGGGTCTGTAGCAACCCCAAAACAGTAGCGTAGTGCTTCAGGCACGTGCAAATTCGTTTATAGAGCAGGAGAATCAAACTAATAAATTTATAGGTTTATTCCTTAAAAAAACAGGCAATGCTTATATAATATAAAAAGATGTAACAAACTGAGACAATATCATTATGTACAAATGCAGTTATAAAATAAACGGGATTAAGAATGAAAATCACTCACATGATAGTTAGATCATTTACAGGCAAGCCAGGCTGGGGGAAGGAGCCACACGTCATAGTTCATTTGCAGATCTCTTAGTCAGGACATCACAGCGAGGACTCCCCAAGGGGGGCTGAACTGCAAGACTTATACCTGGGGGCTGCTGACCTCACAAACGATGATGGTTATTCTGGCCACCTCCCCCGGCTGCAAGCTATGGTTTGAGCTCTGCAATATCATAAGGTCCATAACTCAGCGGGGAACTCTAGCAGAATAATGGCAGACCTATCAATGATCTTGCTTTGAAATAATGGTTCAAATGAACCCAAACTTGGGTGACATAGCTCATGGGGCACCCGAGAATTCCATTTCTCGGGCTCTGTTGGAGTTACGGGTTCACCGGTACCACGGGAACGATGCCCGTCGGCGCATGGTTCAACACAGTGACATTCGTGTTTCTGACGCAACTTCCCACCGTGTTATAAGCCAAAAGGATGAATTCTCCAAAATGGCTGCTATAGGACTTTTGCAGGGTTTGGGAAGACAAAGAAAAATTCCTGAGGTGGGAGGGATGAGAGATAGAGTGAGCTGCACAGAGAAGGAGGGAGGGGTAACTTTGCCCTGTGCTTGCAAACGGTGGGGGTTGTAGTACTATTGGGAACATTCTGGAAACAGCACAAGAAATGAAGCTAGCAGTATCATCACACCTCCCCCTTTAGAGGGCGCTACGGAGGCATGACCTGTCGGTAATCCGACATGCGCACCTCAGCGGGTTCGCCACGTCGTGATAACCCATTGGCCATGGCTTGGGCCAGCAGGTCTAGGAGGGGATCCTCTTCCCCGTCCTCGGGCAGATTGCAGACCGGTAGGACGCAGGCTTCACGTTCGTGATGGGCCTTCATCATGTTGACGTGAAAGGCCTTGCGCCTACCTCGAGTGTGGTCAAGCGTGACCACGTAGGTGGCTGGGTTGAGCTGTTGGTGCACGACGTACGGGCCTTCCCAGGCTGCCTGAAGCTTATCCTTTGGTACGGGGACCAGCACCCACACCTTTTGACCCACCTGGTAGGTCCGCTCCCGGGCGTTCTGGTCGTACCAGTGCTTCTGGTCAGCCTGAGCCTGCGTCATGTTGTCATGCACCAACTGCGTCAAGGTCTGCATCTTGTCGCGGAAGCGCATGACATAATCCACGATGGACACTTCCGTGGGGTTTGGCTCATCTTCCCAGGATTCTCTTATCAACCCAAGGGGTCCCCGGACTCGCCTACCATACAGGAGCTCGAAGGGGAGAACCCCGTCGAGGCCTGCGGGACTTCTCTGTAGGCAAATAGCAGGTGTGGGAGGTACCGCTCCCAATCGCGTCCCTGGGTCTCAACCAGCATGCGGAGCATCTGTTTGAGGGTACCGTTAAAGCGCTCACACAAACCATTGGTCTGTGGGTGATACGCACTCGATACCATACGCGTCACCTGCATTTTGCTGCAGAGAGCCTTCATTAGGCGAGACATAAATTGGGTCCCTTGATCGGTAAGCATCTCCCTGGGAAATCCTACCCGTGAAAAGATGGTCACCAGTGCATCCGCCACCTTATCTGCCCTAGTTGAGGACAGAGCTACTGTCTCCGGGTACCGGGTAGCGTAGTCTACCACAGTAAGGATGTATTGCTTTCCATAGCTGCTGGGGACGGCCAGCGGGCCCACAATGTCCACCGCGATCCTCTGGAAAGGCTCCTCTATCACTGGCAACGGGATCAGGGGAGCCTTAAGAGCAGGCCCCGCCTTCCCCACTCTTTGACAGGTAATACAGGAGCGGCAGTAGTTAGTCACATCTGTCCCCATCTTGGGCCAATAGAAGTGTTGAGACAGCCGTGCCTTAGTTTTGCTGATCCCCAAGTGTCCAGCGAGTGGAATCTCATGGGCAATCCTCAACAACTCACCTCGGAACTGGTGCGGGACGACCAGCTGTTTTTCCCTCAACCACTCCTTTTGGGAATCTCCAGGTACTGTCTCCCGGTACAACCTTCCTCGTTCCCAGAACACTCTCTCCTTATCAGTCACGGAGGTGGGCGTCTCGGCGAGGTGCCTCAAGTTCTCCAGGCTCGCATCTGAGCGCAGAGCGGCCTGGAACTCCTGGCTGGAGGCAGCCAGAAGTGACGTCAGGGTTCCTTCCTCACTGGGACCCTCTGGGACCGGCTCTGGGTCCACCTCTGGTTCAGTCTCTCCTGTAGCGGAGGAGGGTCCAGATGGCAGGGCGCTACCTGCGATCCGGGCACTCTGACTGCGGGTGACAGCAGCGACATATGCCGTCTCCCCGGGGATTTCTATAGACCCATCAGCCTGCGCTGCTATGGGCTCTACCTCCCCATCCACCCCCAACACTTCAGGAGCAGTGCTACTTATGGGCCAGTTACCTTCCTCGGTGGCACTGGTCAGTGTCATGGCGTCACCTTCCTCCCGGTTCCCATGCACCTCCCCATTTCCTTGAGCACTGTCGCTTGCTCCTGCTAGGGGTTCCTCAGCCGTCTCACTCCGCAGAGCGACGGGACTGAACGCTCCTGTACCTGTGGACACATCTACCACTTCAGAGAAAGGGTTAACAGATTCAGATGGCACAGATACATCACTATCAACATCAGTCCTAGGGAAAGAAAGGTTATCAGTTGCATCATCACTTCGCAAAGCATTAGCAGGTAACACAATCAGTTTCCCATCATCATCAACATCAACATCATGGTTAACGTTAACCTTATCAGATTGGGAAGGGGTGTCAGGGACATAGTACGCCACCATCCTCCCCAGATCAGTCCCCAATAAAACATCAGTGGGCAGGTTTTCGGACACCCCCACTTCCTTCACCCGGCACCCCAGTCAATGAAAACTCGGGCTATCGGCAAGGGGTAGTGGACGCCCCCAATCCCGGTTGACAGTTAAGGTTTTCCCCGGAATCAACTCTTCAGGGCCGCCAGTTCGGGTCGGATGAGGGTTCGCTCAGCCCCGGTGTCCTTGAGGCCTGTAGCAAGACGGGCCCCCACTCGGACGGGCTGCACGTTGTCATCAACCCTCCCCACCACACCACCCACCAAAAGAACAGAGGCGTTGGGCCCGGAGGCCTTGGCTGGGGGGTTCTTCTGCCTCTCCGGACAAGTGGCGCTGATGTGTCCAGTCCTTTTACAGGAGAAACACTGGCGAGGGTCTGATGTAGGCCTGGCGCTGGCAAAGGGGATAGTGCCTCCAGAGGGACGACTGGCAGGGGCACTGGGGTTGGTTGCAGGCTTACCCCCTCCCCAGCGGGTGGAGACGGGCTTCCGCACCTCGGGTTTCCGGTTGGCCTCATAGCTGTCGGCTATCCGTGCTGTTGTGACCGCGTCCTCCGGTTCTCGGTCCAGGATGAACTGTCGGACCTCAGCTGGGCACAGATGCAGGAACTGGTCTTTGATCATCAGGTCTTTCAGCTCCTCAAAGGTGTCAACTGACAGTCCATGGATCCACTGATCAAAGTGGTTCCTGAGTCCTTGCACCACATCGCTATAACTGTCGTGTGGGCCACGTTGGAGGTTCCGGAACTTCTTTCGGTATACCTCAGGGGTTAGCTGGTACTTGGCAATCAGGGCCTGCTTGATGGCCTCATAGTCACTGTCTTGATCTGACGTGAGGGAAGCGAACTCCTCCAAAGCTTTGCCCTTTAGCCCGGGGTCAAGTACCTGGCCCATTGGTCGGCAGGCAGGCGGTACTGTCTGAGGACTTTCTCAAAGGCCCGCAGAAAAGTGTCCAAGTCTCCTTCCTTTTCCAGCACGGGAAAGTGCTCCGGCCGGGGCTTGGGTCTCTGAGTGCTGCTGGGCACACTGCTATGGGCTGTGGAGGGCATTGCCCCTCGCTGGACCATCTCCAGCTCATGGGCTCTCTGCGCTTGGGCTTCCCGCTCGGCTCGGGCTCTCTCAGCCTCCCGCTCGGCTCTCTCAGCCTCTCGCTGGGCTTGGCGCTCGGCTCGGGCCTCCTGCTGGTATTGCTGAATCAGCTTCAGGCGCTCCCCCCGGTCGTCGGTGGGGAGTTCCTCCAAGGCCGCCTGCAGGTAAGGGTCCAGCCCGCCCTGGGTGTAAGTAGTCAGGGGTTGGGCCTCTGCTCCTGCGGCACCACCTTGGCTTGGGCCGGCTCCTGCGCCCGCCACGCTCCGATGCTCGCCCAGCTCCTTCAGGGCCTGGACCAGTTGGCCTTTGGTTCGGTTCGTGTGGACAAGGCCGTGGTACTTGCAGATTCCCACAAGAGTTTCCTTGTTCTGCTTTTCGAACCAACTTGCTCCTATGGTAGCCATGTTTGCCAATAAAAGATAGGATAGAAAAACAAAGAGAAGGGAGGGGTAACCGCAAGTACACACAATTGTCTCAGGACTAATAAACACTGAGTCTGTTCTCCAAAACTTTAGATGCAGGGTCCCTGAAGAACCGTGCAAGTTTTTTAGTGAATGGAATGATTGCTCAAACCAGATCACTAATGCTCTATAATCCCACCACTCGCCACCAATATGTGATGAACGGGCACACGGTCCGCCACACGGTAGCCCGGGGTATCACGGCTTGTGATCCCACCGCTGCCACCAATATGTGATGAAACGGTGCACACACACGACGGCTGCTGCCGTCCGACCCGGTAAACTGCAGGGATTTATAATTATCCCACTTCCACTTAGGAACTTGCAGCTCTCTGGCGCCCCCCTTACCCTCAGGTCAGTCAGGGAACTGCACCTAGGATAATCAGTCGCCAGACGGGTCACTTGGATGTGTGCTGGCTATTGGGCACGCTGCAGTGAGGGAATTATAATTACTCCGAGCCGCAGCAGGGTAATACACTTATAATACCCGCTCCGTCACTGCCAACGCCACCCCATATGTCAACACTTTACACCCCTTCTTTAAGCTGCCACCAGCTACGGTTTTTCTTACTGAACAATTTATCAAGAGGGTCCGTAGCAACTCCAAAACAGTAGCGTAGTGCTTCAGGCACGTGCAAATTCGTTTATAGAGCAGGAGAATCAAACTAATAAATTTATAGGTTTATTCCTTAAAAAGACAGGCAGTGCTTATACAATATAAAAAGATGTAACAAACTGAGGCAATATAGTTATGTACAAATGCAGTTATAAAATAAACGGGATTAAGAATGAAAATCACTCACATGATAGTTAGATCATTTACAGGCAAGCCAGGCTGGGGAAGGAGCCACACGTCATAGTTCATTTGCAGATCTCTTAGTCAGGACATCACAGCGAGGACTCCCCAAGGGGGCTGAACTGCAAGACTTATACCTGGGGGCTGCTGACCTCACAAACGAGGATGGTTATTCTGGCCACCTCCCCCGGCTGCAAGCTATGGTTTGAGCTCTGCAATATCATAAGGTCCATAACTCAGCGGGGAACTCTAGCAGAATAATGGCAGACCTATCAATGATCTTGCTTTGAAATAATGGTTCAAATGAACCCAAACTTGGGTGACATAGCTCATGGGGCACCCGAGAATTCCATTTCTCGGGCTCTGTTGGAGTTACGGGTTCACCGGTACCACGGGAACGATGCCCGTCGGCGCATGGTTCAACACAGTGACGTTCGTGTTTCTGACGCAACTTCCCACCGTGTTATAAGCCAAAAGGATGAATTCTCCAAAATGGCTGCTATAGGACTTTTGCAGGGTTTGGGAAGACAAAGAAAAATTCCTGAGGTGGGAGGGATGAGAGATAGAGTGAGCTGCAGAGAGAAGGAGGGAGGGGTAACTTTGCCCTGTGCTTGCAAACGGTGGGGGTTGTAGTACTATGGGGAACATTCTGGAAACAGCACAAGAAATGAAGCTAGCAGTATCATCACAGGCATTTCCCTGCATGTTGGTCAGATGTATGGGCCCCTGCAGCTTTCTAAATTCTATTATTATTATCATTTATTTATGTAGCACCATTAATTCCATGGTGCCGTACATGAGACGGGGTTTCATCAAAATACAAATATCACTTACAGCAGACAAACTAACAATGACAGACTGGTTCAGAGGGGAGAGGACTCTGCCTTTGGGGCTTACATTCTACAGGATGGTGGGGAAGGAGACAGTAGGTCGGGGGTTGCAGTAGCTCCGATGGTGTCGATTTGGCCGCCTGGTCATTACAGGTTGTAAGCTTTTTTGAAGAGATGGGTTTTCAGGTTCCGTCTGAAGGATCCAAATGTGGTGGATAACCGGACGTGTTAGTCCACAGAATTCCAGAGGATGGGGGATATTCGGGAGAAATCTTGGAGGTGATTGGGTGAGGAGCGATTAAGCATGGAGGACAGAAGGAGGTCTTGGGAGGACCAGAGATTATGTGAGAGAAGATATTGAGAGATTAGTTTGGAAATATACAGAGGAGAAAGGTTATGGATGGCTTTGTAGGTCAGAGTTAGTAGTTTAAACTGGATACGCTGTGAAATTCGGAGCCAGTAATGGGATTTCCAAAGAGGGGAAGCAGGAGTGTAGCGAGGAGAGAGATTAATTAGTCGGGCAGCAGAGTTAAGGATGGACAGGAGGGGTGCGAGAGTGTTAAGGGTATGCCACACTAAACAACATCGCTAACGGGATCGCTAAAAAAGTCACTATTTAGCGATCCCGTTAGCGATGTTGTAGTGTGCGGCATCTACCAGCGACGTGGCCCCTGCTGAGATCCTGCTGTGATCTCGCTCGTCGCTGACATCGTTCCGGACCCTATTTTCTCGTCGGCGCTCCCGCTGGGTGAGTATCTAATCGCTGTGTGGCACCTTTTCTTAGCGATTTAGCGGTACTTTTGTACCGCTAAAGTCGTTAAGGAGATCGCTAACCGCGATAGCGTCCTTAACGACATCGCTAAGTTAAGCCGCTATCAGCGATATAGAAACAATCCCGCTAGCGATCGCATTAGTATGCGTCGTTATCGTGATCGCTAGCGGGATTGTTTAGTGTGGCAGTACCTTTAGAAGGGAGGTCACAGAGGAGGATGTTGCAATAGTCAATGCGGGAGATGATGAGGGCGTGCACAAGCATTTTGGTAGAGTGAGGGTTGAGGAAAAGATGGATTCTGGAAATATTTTTGAGCTGGAGGCGACAGGAGGTGGCGAGAGCTTGGATGTGTGGTTTGAAGGACAGGGCAGAGTCAAGGGTTACTCCGAGGCAGTGGATTACTGTGACAGGGGAGAGTGTGATTTCATTTATTGTGATAGACAGATCAGGTAGGGAAGGTATGCGAGATGGAGGAAAGATAATTAGTTCAGATTTGTCCACATTGAGCTTGAGGAAGCGAGAGGAGAAGAAGGAGGATATGGCTGATAAGACACTCTGGGATTCTGGAGAGCAGAGAGGTGACAGCTGGGCCAGAGAGGTAGATCTGAGTGTCATCAGCGTATAGATGGTACTGGAAGCCACAGGACTTTATGAGTTGTCCCAGGCCAAGGGTATAGCTTGAGAAGAGAAGGGGTCCTAGGACAGAGCCTTGATGGACACCGACAGAGAGAGGGTGGGATGAGGAGGTAGTGTGGGAGCAGGAAATGCTAAATGTGTGGTTGGTAAGGTATGAGGAGATCCAGGATATTGCAAGGTCTTTGACACCAAAGGAAGAGAGGATCTGTAGTAGGAGGCAGTGGTCAACTGTGTCGAAGGCACAGGACAGGTCTAGAAGGAGGAGTATAGAGAATTGTCTGTTAGCTTTGGCTGTTAGTAAGTTTGGTCATGGCTGTCTCAGTGGAATGGTGGGGACAGAAGCCTGATTGTAGGTTGTCGTAGAGCGAGTTAGATGCAAAGTGAGAGGAAAGTTCAGCGTGGACATGCTGCTCAAGGAGTTTGGAAGCAAATGGGAGCAAAGGTATGGGGCAATAGCAGGACTTAGAGCTCGGGTCAAGGGATGGGTTTTTGAGGATAGGTGTGATTGTGACATGTTTAAAAGCAGAGGGGAAGGTGCCAGAAGTTAGTGATAGGTTGAAGAGACGGTTTAGGGATGGGATAAGTGTAGTAGTGAGGTTGGGGAGGAGGTGGGATGGGATGGGGTCAAGTGCGCAAGTGGTGAGCTGTGATTTTTAGAGAAGATTAAGACATATGTTGTCCCTCCTGCATTATGTAATGATGTCCCCCTGTACTAATGTTCCACATCTTGGTGCCCATCCTGGTATACATTTTCTCCCATCCTGGGCCCCTTTGTGGTATGCATGTTCTCTCATCTTTGGCCCTTTCCTGGTATAATAATAATAATAATCTTTATTTATATAGCGCCAACATATTCCGCAGCGCTTTACAGTTTAACAGTATACATTTTCTCCCGTCTTAAGCCCCTTCGTGGTATACATGTTCCCCCATCCTGGGCCCCTTCATGGTATACATGTTCTCCCATCTTGAGCCCCTTCCTGGGATACATGTTCTCTCTTCCGGGGCCCCTTCCTGGTATACATTTTCTCCCATCCTGGGAACCTTCCTGGTATACATGTTTCCCATCCTGGGAACCTTCCTGGTATACATGTTCTCTCATTCTGGATCCCTTCCTGGTATACATGTTCTCTCATTCTGGATCCCTTCCTGGTATACATGTTCTCTCATTCTGGATCCCTTCCTGGTATACATGTTCTCTCATTCTGGATCCCTTCCTGGTATACATGTTCTCTCATTCTGGATCCCTTCCTGGTATACATGTTCTCCCATCCTAGGCTCCTTTATGATATACATGTTCTCTCATCTTGGAAAGGTCAGAGAGGCCCAGCACCTGCGCATTGCAGTACTTTGCTCTGCCCTCAACAGGGCAGATCAGTACGCCTGCGCAGAGCGCGATGCCGGGGAGCCATGAAGCAAGCAGAAGGGCGGCATCACAAGAAGATGCAGATGTACAGTATTATAGAATGCTGTAGATAAGCCCTGAAAGGCGGTGGTCGTAACTCGTATCGGCCAAACCTGGTGACAGGTTCCCTTTAATAACACATACAGTACATACAGTATATATTCAGTGCGCTGGTGCTGGACCTACCCGTCATGCACATAATTAACTCCGGGGTCTTACAGGTTTGGCAGATGTTGTAACATGATGTCTCAGTATTTCTTGATAGCATCCGGCGTGGCTCAGGGGCGCAGTGTGCACAGACCGTGATGGTCTCTTGTTCATCACCAGATCAGTAGCAGGAATCCTCACTTCTGGCCTCACATGTCGGCAGGACACTGTGTAGTCAGCTCAGTGACCACAGATGTAACGCTCGTATCATTGTTTGCTGACGAGGAGTAGTATGGCGGTTTGTAGAGTGGTGACGGTTTTCTGTTTTTGTAGAGTTGCAGCAGATGTTTGGGTAAACTGGGGTGTGGTCTGTTGTTTCCAGCACTCATGACTTTCCTGTTCTCTCCTCAGGTGGACATGTTCTCTGGAGCCGTCTTCATACAGGTAGCGTTGGGCTGGAACATTTACCTGTCGGTGATCGCGCTGCTGGTCATAACCACAATCTACACGGTGACTGGTAAATTATCCCCCAGAAGACCAAAGACAATTTCTCACCTTGCCACTTGTTATTATTGGACCACCCTGTTATGTCTGGAGCTGAGTACATGTCCCCATCCCTTGGTCACTCTGTCATACAGTCAGTGAGGTTATGGGAATCTCCTAGGGATTTAGAACGAGGGTACGTGGCTACGTGCCTGTGGAGGCCTTTAGATGTTGGCGCAGCAGCTGAGTTTTCCCAGGAGAAGCCGCTTCATGAAATCGCCAGCGGTTATTTTCCTGCCGGCGTCTCCGCAGTCTCTCACTCTCTACAGTTATGTATTGAGATACGTCCATTGCCGTCTTGCTATGTACCATGTTCGCTTTTGAGAGTCAGTGGACCCCTGTGTCTTGACGTCCGTCTTAGAGTCGGCTTGTGGCCGTACAAACACCTTCTGAAGGTTGTGCAGACGCTGATTGACACCGCTGGCTTCACCTGCACTATAGAATGGATCACTACTTGCCATTCTTCCAATCTAAGGAGATCACAATGATTTCTGTTCTGGTATAATCAATCATTTGATGAATAGGCCGCATTTTGCTTGTATAGTATAATACATCCCATAGTGCTCCACATAGTATAATGCACCCCATAGTGTTCCATACAGTATTATGGGCCCCATAGTTCTTCACATAGTATAATGCACACCCCATAGTGCTCCATTTAGTATCATGTTCACCATAGTCTTCCACATAGTATAATGTACCCATAGTCCTCCACATAGTGTAATGCACCCATAGTCCTCCAAATAGTATAATGCACCCATAGTACTCAACATAGTATAATGCACCCATAGTCCTCCACATAGTATAATGCACACCCCATAGTGCTCCATTTAGTATCATGTTCACCATAGTCTTCCACATAGTATAATGTACCCATAGTCCTCCACATAGTATAATGCACCCATAGTCCTCCACATAGTGTAATGCACCCATAGTCCTCCAAATAGTATAATGCACCAAATAGTCTTCCGCATAGTATAATGCACCCATAGTCCTCTACATAGTATAATGCACCCATAGTACTCAACATAGTATAATGCACCCATAGTCCTCCACATAGTGTAATGCACCCATAGTCCTCCAAATAGTATAATGCACACCCCATAGTGCTCCATTTAGTATCATGTTCACCATAGTCTTCCACATAGTATAATGTACCCATAGTCCTCCACATAGTATAATGCACCCATAGTCCTCCAAATAGTGTAATGCACCCATAGTCCTCCAAATAGTATAATGCACCCATAGTCCTCCACATAGTGTAATGCACCCATAGTCCTCCAAATAGTATAATGCACCAAATAGTCTTCCACATAGTATATGCACCCCATAGTACTCAACATAGTATAATGCATCTGTAACGAATGGAAGCGGAGGCAGAGATGGTGAAGTTCACATTCGTCTTTTATTTTAGAAGTGGAACCTCGAGACCGCGGTCCGGGGGGCTCTGAAGGGGGCGTGACTAGTGAACCCCGGGTACCCGTAGTAAGGCCCCCCGAACAGGACCAGAATGGAATTCCCGGAGGACACAGGTGCTACCTCCAGTTAGACCCTGGACACATGGCAGCTGTCCCAGAGGGACCAAAAGGGGGTAACAGATATGATAGCAGAAACCGCAGGTGAGGAAGGTCCTGGTTCAGGGTAGATGGTAGCAGGCTGGCTACAGTGACCTTGTCACAGTCCACGGATTTGGATGGCTGATGGCGGAACGGGATGACTCTTGCACAAGATATAGCAGAGTTTGTCAGGGATAGCCGGGTACAGGATCCCAATGATGTGTGGAGACAAATAGAATGAGCGAAGCACAGAGACTGCTAACGCAACGCACACAGATCACAGTCAGAACCGGATGTAGCAATGGTAGAAACACGTTGCTCCGGCACTCCCCCTATGGTGGAGTGGCCAGATATAGTAATCAGTGCGCTGCCATTGGTTGATTGACATTTTCAAAAAATGCACGCTACCCCTTTAAGAGATACAGTGAGGACGGCCTCGCATCCTAAGCATTCTTCCTGGAGATAATGTAAAGAAATGTGGCATAAGCCCCTGCCAGCTCACCGACCACCACCGGAGCACGAACTGGAAGTCCAGACCAAGACATGCAGCAGGAAAAATAGAAAGATCAGTCCAGCTTCAGGAAAATGTCAATGCTTTATTCAATCCTTATTAAAAATCTTCACAAAACGGTGTCCTCCATTATTCAAAACAGCAGATAGTTAGCACCACCAGCTAGATCAGCGATGTGTTTCAACCTCAGAGGGTCTTTGTCAAAACTGAAGATAACATGTGCACCTGCATTATATAGCTGTGCTATATCCACTGGCGGACACAGTCAGGAAAGGGCCCCTGTGCATGAACAATATATGGGCCCTTTGCAGCCCAAGATCTCCTAAAAATCTAAAATTACACCTGCTTTGGAGGTATAAATGGGCCCCTCACCTCTTGGGCCCCTGTGCGGCTGCACAGGTTGCACCAATGATATGTCCGCCCCTGGCTATATCCATATGTCAGCTGTGATTCATCATGTGATTGGATGGCACATTCTCCTTCACATCTTCAGCTAGTTCTATGGCTGACCTGCTTCAGTAGATTCAGTGCAGGATTTCAGATGGAATCTTTCACTATACAATGCAGATATACACAAATCTAGGATTGTAAAACTATAATATATACAAGTAATCCATCTATGAAACAATGATAAAAAAAGAAAACAAAAAATATCTTATTTAACACATAAAGAGAAAATTTTAAAAAAAAGATTTTAAAGAAGAATAGTATATACAACTACATCTGTCAGTAATTCTATGGTGATGATCTGGGTGTACAAGTGGTTACATTTTCTTCTCTTCCATCCTTACTGCTTGTTGGGTAATGTCCCTTTGAAGAGCTTATCTTATCTTCCGAACACTTGTTCTGTTGTGAACCCCCGTCTCACACAGCGATCTCACTAGTTTTGTGACGCAGCAGCGAGCTCACCAGCGATATCGCTGTGTGTGACATTCAGCGACGATCAGCCCCCCTGACGGGTATCGCTGATCGTCGCAGAAATGTCAGGACCTTTTTTTGATCGCTGGTCTCCCGCTGACAGGCACGCATCGCTGCGTGTGACAGGCGGGAGACCAGCGATCCGCTGGTAACCAAGGTACACAGCGGGTTTCCAGGCGCGGGGCTGTGCCTAGAAACCCGCTGTGTACCTTGGATACCAGCTCCGTGCATCAGGGTGCTGGTATCCAAGGTACACTGTGGATAACTAAGCGACGTTACCCGCAGTGTCGCTGTCCTGATCGCTGCCTGTTTGGCAGCTCAGCAGCGATAATGTAGCGACACACCAGAGATCCTGATCATTGTTGGGATCGCTGGTGTATCGCTATGTGAGACCAGGGCTTTAGATTTAGAAGCATTATAATGATTAATATATGCAGCAAGCTACTTTCCTTTCTGTCACGAGAGAAACAATCATTAGTATTGAATATTTATAATAGATCAATGTATAGTTAGATTCACTATATTTCACACTCCTTATCTATGAACTGGTCCAATATTTATGTTCATCTCTATCTCCCATAATGACAGTTCTGCTTCACGTCACTTGTCTTATCTATTGCATTATTCCTGTGTCCTGTTGTGTATAAATATGTGATTCTTCAGATCTTGTATTAGTCTTTGCCTGATGAAGAGACCTGAGTAGTCTCCAGAGCTTCAATTTGTTACCATCTTTTCAGTTAACATTAAAAGGTATCAACCACTGAGGACTCTCAATTCTGAATATTCCTCTATATTTCAATGGTCAGATATATTTATTCATGACATACTCTGATTCCAATGATATATGATTGTCCAGGACATTACATGGTAGCACTGATCAGAGATGTCACAGATTTAGATCGCTAGAGAAATATCCCTTTTTCTAATTCATTTTTATGATATGCTGATTTGATATAAGATGATGGGAAAACTATGTGTTAGCTTGATATACACACACACTAAACATTAAATAAAAAATTCCATACATATATTGATCCTCGCATTGCTTTTTTATAATTATGGGTTAATAAGCGCATATGAACAATGCAACACCATACAAGAGCATTAGTTTCACCCATAGTAATTATGCAAATTATCTATAGAATTGTTTACATAACTAATGGTACACATATAGCTGAAATAAATGAGTGATTACTACAAAGAATCACATTAGTAATTTATAAATTTAACTCATACGAATTTATAACAGCATTCACTGACACCTAATTATATAGGAATTATTAAAGTTATTATACTATAAAAGTTATTTTCGGTCACAATATTTCCAATGATCTTTATGAATATATGCTATCAATAATACCGCTATATACTGCACTGAAGTGCACTATATGTAAAGGCTGCCTTCCATTTTATACTGAAGTGCACTATATGTAAAGGCTGCCTTCCATTTTATACTGAAGTGCACTATATGTAAAGGCTGCCTTCCATTTTATACTGAAGTGCACTATAGGTAAAGGCTGCCTTCCATTTTATACTGAAGTGCACTATATGTAAAGGCTGCCTTCCATTTTATACTGAAGTGCACTATATGTAAAGGCTGCCTTCCATTTTATACTGAAGTGCACTATATGTAAAGGCTGCCTTCCATTTTATACTGAAGTGCACTATATGTAAAGGCTGCCTTCCATTTTAAAGTCACATTCCAGATAGATTTTTAATCTGTACCTATATATTGGTCTATCTAAATTCATGTGTTTATTACAGCGCTGATCTGAAAAGTGCTGTATATAGACACTACCCTAAATCAATGCCGAGATACAGATAGATCAAAGCTGACATTATAGGCAGAAGGAACGTGATGCCAGAAGAAACTACCGTGCTCTGAACACTGTCACATCGTTATGTTCCCATTTCACTCTATGAGTGCGATATCTGTACCAGCGCTCTATTCATCGACTGCTTCCACGGGGAATAACCTGCCTCTCACCCCTAACATATTCCTAATCCCTACCTATATTATTATAAAATATGCACTAGGAACCAATTTCAACCATAATGTGAATCGCACCAGAAGACGAAAGATGAAAACTCTGCCCCAGATTTTACACCAACAGCAAGATCACAAAGGGATCAATTTAGACAAAACCTTTATATTAGAAACTAATTTTATTAGCCATAATGATGCATTATCTCGTTTCTTTTATTTAGCCCTTGGGGATATCTTGTAGTCCTTTCTCCTCCATGATATAATGGATTTCTGTAGGTGGTCTAGTCCTTCCTTCTTTCATGATATAATGGATCTCTGTCTATAGTCTATCTTCTCCTCCATGATATAATGGATCTCTGTCTATAGTCTATCTTCTCCTCCATGATATAATGGATCTCTGTAGGTGGTCTAGTCCTTCCTTCTTTCATGACATAGTGGATCTCTGTCTATAGTCTATCTTCTCCTCCATGATATAATGGATCTCTGTAGGTGGTCTGGTCCTTCATGTTTCATGACATAGTGGATCTCTGTCTATAGTCTATCTTCTCCTCCATGATATAATGGATTTCTGTAGGTGGTCTGGTCCTTCATGTTTCATGACATAGTGGATCTCTGTCTATAGTCTATCTTCTCCTCCATGATATAATGGATCTCTGTAGGTGGTCTAGTCCTTCCTTCTTTCATGACATAGTGGATCTCTGTCTATAGTCTATCTTCTCCTCCATGATATAATGGATTTCTGTAGGTGGTCTGGTCCTTCATGTTTCATGACATAGTGGATCTCTGTCTATAGTCTATCTTCTCCTCCATGATATAATGGATCTCTGTCTATAGTCTATCTTCTCCTCCATGATATAATGGATTTCTGTAGGTGGTCTAGTCCTTCATGTTTCATGACATAGTGGATCTCTGTCTATAGTCTATCTTCTCCTCCATGATATAATGGATTTCTGTAGGTGGTCTGGTCCTTCATGTTTCATGACATAGTGGATCTCTGTCTATAGTCTATCTTCTCCTCCATGATATAATGGATCTCTGTCTATAGTCTATCTTCTCCTCCATGATATAATGGATTTCTGTAGGTGGTCTGGTCCTTCATGTTTCATGACATAGTGGATCTCTGTCTATAGTCTATCTTCTCCTCCATGATATAATGGATCTCTGTAGGTGGTCTGGTCCTTCATGTTTCATGACATAGTGGATCTCTGTCTATAGTCTATCTTCTCCTCCATGATATAATGGATCTCTGTAGGTGGTCTAGTCCTTCCTTCTTTCATGACATAGTGGATCTCTGTCTAGTCTATCGTCTTCTCTTGTCTAGCCTCCTCCATTATCTCATATGTAATGCGTGGGTCCCTCTCATCTTTTTGGGTTTCTGTCTGCTTCTCCCTAGGGGGTCTGGCTGCACTCATGTACACAGATACAGTTCAGACATTTGTTATCATTGGTGGAGCTTGTGTCCTTTCTGGATTCGGTAAGTATGGCCTCCTGTCTCAGAGGAGTGCGTACTTCATTCATTGCAGGTCTCAGTCTCTCTCTATGTAACTGATTTATAGTTTTCTTTCCTTGTTTCGTTGCCTTTGCAGCTTTTGTGGAGGTTGGGGGTTATTATTCTCTGATGGAGAAATACATGAATGCCACTCCCAGTAATCTGGGTAACATGTCTGCTGAGTGCGCATCTCCACGGCCTGATGCTCTCCACCTGCTCCGTGACGCCTACTCTGGGGACCTGCCATGGCCGGCACTAATCCTGGGACTGACAATCGTGTCTACATGGTACTGGTGCAGTGACCAGGTGCGTGCCCCTTCATTGCTCCTTGCGGCCTGGGCATGTATTTTGGGTGACGTTCTATATGGCCTGTTCTCCTTGAACCCACGTTTGCCACCTCTTGTTTCAGGTGATTGTTCAGCGCTGCCTGGCTGCCCGCTCTCTGATGGATGTGAAGTTGGGTTGTGTGTTATGCGGATATTTGAAGATCCTTCCCATGTTCCTCATGGTCATGCCTGGGATGATTAGCCGGGTCCTGTATCCAGGTAAGAGGCGTACATAATATGGTGAGGAGGGTTACACCGTAACCCTCTAACGCCCGCACATTTTACCCTTATGCATAGTTTTCTGATGAAGGTCACACAGCAAAGCTCCAACCATAGTGGACACTGCTGGAGCCAAGTGATGAGGAGTCAGCTCAGAGCAGAATGGAGGGAAAATGAGACACAGAAAAGACATTCAGGCAAATTACGAAACATCCCGGGGCTCAAGTCTGTCACTGACTTCTTTGGTTTATCATTCAACATTTAACTTTATCCCCTTATTTGTCATTTTTTTCACCCAAATTTTGGAACATTTTAAATTCATCACTTTTGTTTAAACCATGCCCCATTTTTTGCTGAGCTAACACTGAGGGCATCAGAAGGTGTGAAATGTCTCCAATTCTGTGTGTTCTCAGGAAGGCACCCTGGGGTTGGGACCCTGTCACCAGGAAACATACTGTATGTTATGACCTTTGAGAGACCGGCAGCCTAAGGACAGATGTTAGTTAACTGCCAGCCATACATATACCTATTTTCACTACATTGTATCTCTGTATACAGGGAGCTCCCCCTAGTGGTGACTGCAGACAGGATCTTATCATGTATCTCTGTATACAGGGAGCTCCCCTAGTGGTGGCTGCAGACAGGATCTTATCATGTATCTGTATACAGGGAGCTCCCCCTAGTGGTGACTGCAGACAGGATCTTATCATGTATCTCTGTATACAGGGAGCTCCCCCTAGTGGTGGCTGCAGACAGGATCTTATCATGTATCTGTATACAGGGAGCTCCCCCTAGTGGTGCCTGCAGACAGGATCTTATCATGTATCTCTGTATACAGGGAGCTCCCCCTAGTGGTGGCTGCAGACAGGATCTTATCATGTATCTCTGTATACAGGGAGCTCCCCCTAGTGGTGACTGCAGACAGAATCTTATCATGTATCTCTATACAGGGAGCTCCCCCTAGTGGTGACTGCAGACAGGATCTTATCATGTATCTCTGTATACAGGGAGCTCCCCCTAGTGGTGGCTGCAGACAGGATCTTATCATGTATCTCTATACAGGGAGCTCCCCTAGTGGTGGCTGCAGACAGGATCTTATCATGTATCTCTGTATACAGGGAGCTCCCCCTAGTGGTGACTGCAGACAGGATCTTATCATGTATCTCTGTATACAGGGAGCTCCCCTAGTGGTGACTGCAGACAGGATCTTATCATGTATCTCTGTATACAGGGAGCTCCCCTAGTGGTGGCTGCAGACAGGATCTTATCATGTATCTCTGTATACAGGGAGCTCCCCCTAGTGGTGGCTGCAGACAGGATCTTATCATGTATCTCTGTATACAGGGAGCTCCCCTAGTGGTGGCTGCAGACAGGATCTTATCATGTATCTCTGTATACAGGGAGCTCCCCCTAGTGGTGGCTGCAGACAGGATCTTATCATGTATCTCTGTATACAGGGAGCTCCCCCTAGTGGTGGCTGCAGACAGGATCTTATCATGTATCTCTGTATACAGGAGCTCCCCCTAGTGGTGGCTGCAGACAGGATCTTATCATGTATCTCTGTATACAGGGAGCTCCCCCTAATGGTGACTGCAGACAGGAACTTATCATGTATCTCTGTATACAGGGAGCTCCCCCTAGTGGTGGCTGCAGACAGTATCTTATCATGTATCTCTGTATACAGGGAGCTCCCCCTAGTAGTGACTGCAGACAGGATCTTATCATGTATCTCTGTATACAGGGAGCTCCCCCTAGTGGTGACTGCAGACAGGATCTTATCATGTATCGCTGTATACAGAGAGCTCCCCTAGTGGTGGCTGCAGACAGAATCTTATCATATATCTCTGTATACAGGGAGCTCCCCCTAGTGGTGACTGCAGACAGGATCTTATCATGTATCTCTGTATACAGGGAGCTCCCCCTAATGATGGCTGCAGACAGGATCTTATCATGTATCTCTGTATACAGGGAGCTCCCCCTAGTGGTGGCTGCAGACAGAATCTTATCATATATCTCTGTATACAGGGAGCTCCCCCTATGGTGACTACAGACAGGATCTTATCATGTATCTCTGTATACAGGGAGCTCCCTCTAGTGGTGGCTGCAGACAGGATCTTATCATGTATCGCTGTATACAGAGAGCTCCCCCTAGTGGTGGCTGCAGACAGAATCTTATCATATATCTCTGTATACAGGGAGCTCCCCCTAGTGGTGACTGCAGACAGGATCTTATCATGTATCTCTGTATACAGGGAGCTCCCCCTAATGATGGCTGCAGACAGGATCTTATCATGTATCTCTGTATACAGGGAGCTCCCCCTAGTGGTGGCTGCAGACAGAATCTTATCATATATCTCTGTATACAGGGAGCTCCCTCTAGTGGTGGCTGCAGACAGGATCTTATCATGTATCTCTGTATACAGGGAGCTCCCCTAGTGGTGACTGCAGACAGAATCTTATGTATCTCTGTATACAGGGAGCTCCCCCTAGTGGTGGCTGCAGACAGGATCTTATCATGTATCTCTGTATACAGGGAGCTCCCCCTAGTGGTGGCTGCAGACAGGATCTTATCATGTATCTCTGTATACAGGGAGCTCCCCCTAGTGGTGGCTGCAGACAGGATCTTATCATGTATCTCTGTATACAGGGAGCTCCCCCTAGTGGTGGCTGCAGACAGGATCTTATCATGTATCTCTGTATACAGGGAGCTCCCCTAGTGGTGGCTGCAGACAGGATCTTATCATGTATCTCTGTATACAGGGAGCTCCCCCTAGTGGTGGCTGCAGACAGAATCTTATCATATATCTCTGTATACAGGGAGCTCCCCTAGTGGTGACTACAGACAGGATCTTATCATGTATCTCTGTATACAGGGAGCTCCCTCTAGTGGTGGCTGCAGACAGGATCTTATCATGTATCTCTGTATACAGGGAGCTCCCCTAGTGGTGACTGCAGACAGAATCTTATGTATCTCTGTATACAGGGAGCTCCCCCTAGTGGTGGCTGCAGACAGGATCTTATCATGTATCTCTATACAGGGAGCTCCCCCTAGTGGTGACTGCAGACAGGATCTTGTCATGTATCTCTGTATACAGGGAGCTCCCTCTAGTGGTGTGTGCAGCTCTTATCATATCATGTACCTCTGTATACAGGGAGCTCCCCCTAGTGGTGGCTGCAGACAGGATCTTATCATGTATCTCTATACAGGGAGCTCCCCTAGTGGTGGCTGCAGACAGGATCTTATCATGTATCTCTGTATACAGGGAGCTCCCCCTAGTGGTGGCTGCAGACAGGATCTTATCATGTATCTGTCATGTATAGTGTACAGTTCCTATAGCGTCTTGTGCTTGGGTGCGAGGAAAACACAGGAGACATAGGTTGAAATGAAATGACTTGTATTACTTCATACAAGCATGCTGAAAAGTTCACACAGTTTGCAGGAACAGCGACAGGAGACACAGCAGGCCAGAGTAACTTCAAGCACTACAATAAATCTCCAAAGCAGGTTCAGGATCTCTTCTCTGTACCGTAATTCCTCTGCAAACATGGATTCACCAGACAGCAGGTTTCCAGAGTCCAAAAGTGTTCCAAGGTTCATCAGTAGGGAATAGCTGGAGTACAAGTCCAAGGCTTCCAGGAGTCAGGTCACAGACTGACTGAGGCTTGATTCAGGAGCACTGATTGTTCAGCTGAGGCTGCTTAAGAAGCAAGAGGGAAGAATCAGGGCGGGAACATGAAAACTGGAAACTCCATATTAACTGAGGGCAAGAGCTGCAGAAAGACAGAAAGCAAAATGGCCGACGGAAAACTGAGTTTCAAGGAACATGTCAACAGAGACAAAGAACCTTACATTACTCCCCCCTTAGGGACAACCTCCGGATGACCTCAGACCAGGCTTGTCAGGGTACCTCTGATGAAACTGGCGGAGCAGGCGAGGAGCATTAACGTTATTAACTGGTTCCCATGAGTTGTCCTCCACTGGGTAGCCCTGCCATTTAATCAAATATTGCAACTGATTTCTGTACAACCTGGAATCTAGAATCCTTTCCACCATAAATTCTTCCTGACCATCGACTAGCACTGGGTCAGGGCAAGGAGAAGAACGTCCAGGAAACGTATTGGGTGTCGCAGCCTTTAGTAGGGATACATGAAAGACAGGGTGGATTCTCATAGTTCTGGGCAGTTGAAGACGACAAGCAACAGCACTTATAATCTTACTGATCTTATAAGGTCCAATGTACTTATGTCCCAATTTAGACGATGGAATCTTTAATTTAAGATTTCTGGTTGACAGCCAGACCAAGTCTCCTACCTTGAAAGCTGGTGCAGGTTTACGAAATTTATCTGCTGCTTTCTTGTACCTTTCCTGAGCCAATTCTAGATTTTCCTTTAGAAGATCCATATTCTTCTGTAAAGACGTGATTCTTTCAGCCACTGCTGGTAAAGGCGTATCTATGGGAAATCGAGGAAGAATGTTAGGATGATAACCTAGATTAGAGTAAAAAGGAGACTGTTTAGTGGAGGCACTCTGAGAGTTGTTATAAGAGAACTCAGCCAGTGGAAGTAGATCCACCCAATCATCCTGTAGGTGGCAGATAAAACAGCGGAGATACTGCTCCAGGGTCTGATTGGTTCGTTCTGTCTGTCCATTAGTCTGGGGATGAAAAGCAGAAGAAAGGTTTACTTTAATGTCCAATGCGGCACAGAAATTTTGCCAAAACCTTGAAGTGAATTGCACCCCTCGATCCGAAATAACCTCATCCGGTACTCCATGTAAGCGAAACACATTCTTAATCATCAAGTCTGATGTCTGTTTTGCAGTGGGTAAGCCGACACAAGGGATAAAATGAGCTGCCTTTGTTAGACGGTCAACCACCACTAGAATGGTGTTCTTCCCTTGAGAGGTTGGTAACTCCACAATGAAGTCCATAGAAATGGATCCCCACGGGCGGGACGGGGTGGGAAGAGGTTGCAACAGACCAGTTGGTGAGGAGCGAGGTGTTTTGCATCTTGCACAGACTTCACATGAAGTGACATAGTTTAAGACATCTTTCCTGTAAGTGGGCCACCAAAAGAAATGAGAAAGAAATTCTTGTGTCTTTAGAATTCCACTATGCCCGGCTATCTTGGAATCGTGGATGAGTTGCAATACTCTCAATCTGACTGTTTCAGGTATATACAGACGTTGTCCCTGAATCCACACACCATTCTTAAAGACAAGACTTACGTCCCTTGGAGGTTGAGCCAACAAAGAATCCGCATGGTATGCTTCCTTGATGTCCTTAAGTAGGTCTTGATTATGAATCACTCCCAGGAATCTAGAGTCAGGAAGAATAGTCTTAGGAGGAGTAAGTGGACGTGTCTCTGCTGAATGAATCCTAGAGAGTGCATCAGCCTTTCCATTGCACGATCCTGGTCTATAAGAAATGACAAAATTAAATTGGTTTAGGAAAAGATTCCAGCGAGCCTGGCGAGGAGTCAGGCACTTAGCCGACCTGATAAATTCAAGGTTACGATGGTCTGTCAGGACGACTATTTGCTGTGCAGCTCCCTGAAGAAGGTGTCTCCATTCCTTGAAGGCGGCAATAATGGCCAACAATTCTCTATTGCCCACATCGTAGTTCCTCTCAGCCGAAGACAACTGCTGGGAAAAGAAGGCACAGGGATGCAAGACATTCTTCTCACCTGTTCTCTGAGAGAGTATAGCTCCAACGGCACAGTCTGAAGCATCCACCTCTATTATGAAGGCAAGCTCGGGGTTGGGATGTACTAAGATAGGTGCGGTGGTAAATTTATCCTTTAAACAGGAAAATGCTTCCTGAGCTTGCGGGGTCCAGGAGAACCTAGACTGTTTCCGGGTAAGTTGGGTGATAGGTGACACTACCTCAGAAAAATTCTTAATGAAACGTCTATAGAAGTTGGCAAACCCGATGAAACGCTGCACCTCCTTCACATTTCTAGGAATTGGCCAATCCTTGATGGCTTGGGTCTTGCTTCCATCCATACTAATCCCTTGCGTAGATAGTACATACCCCAGAAATTGAATTTCGGTCCTATGGAATTCACATTTTTCAAGTTTGATGTAGAGATGGTTTTGTCTTAGGCGTTCTAAGACCATTCTCACATGTCCATGATGTTCCTCTGTGGAGTTAGAAAAAATTTGAATATCATCCAGATAAATCACCACAAATGTATCTAGGAGATCCCTGAAGATATCATTCACGAAGTGTTGGAAAGTGGCTGGGGTGGTACTCAGACCAAAGGCAAAAACTAGATATTCAAAATGTCCATAGCGTGACCTGAAAGCAGTCTTTCCATTCATCCTCAGGTCTAATACGGACCAAGTTATAGGCCCCACGGAGATCCAGTTTAGAGGGAAAATTTTTTGGGATGCCGCACTCTCTCCAACAACTCAGGATTAAAGGCAATGGATAACGGTTTCTAATAGTAAACCCTTTTTGAGTTCCCTATAGTCTATGCAGGGTCCAGAGATCCATCTTTCTTCTTCACAAAGAAGATGGGTGCACCTGCGGGAGATGAAGAGGGCGTATGAAGCCCTTGGCTAAATTTTCGTCTATATAATCCTTAAAGCTTTTAGCTTCGGGCCCCGCTAGGGGGTAGATCTTACCAAAAGGTACTCGGCTCCGGGTTTAAAAATTCAATTGGACAATCATATGGACGGGAGGAGGAAGCTGATCAGCGTTCTTCTTGTCACATAATCGTCATAGTCCCTGGTATACAGCGGTAGTTCAGGGCTGACATGGTTCCTTTAGAAACAAGCAAGCTGAAACTCCTTGACTCATCTGTTTCTCCGGAAAGTGTAATTCCTTGGTCTCCCAGTTAATCGTAGGATTCTGCGCCTGCAGCCATGGTAGGGCCCCAGAATGATGGGAAAGTGGGGAGAAGAGATAAGCAAAAAAGACATTTTCCCCCTGATGATTTTTTACCCATAAGGACCCTCAAAGGCTCTGTTTCTTGATCCACTGGTCCAGAAGTCAGTAAGAGCCATCCACAGTCTCCATCTGTACTGGAGTAGCCTTCTTCACTGAACGTATCCCCTGTTTCAGAGCAAAGGAGATATCCATAAAATTTCCACCCCC